>VZRE01002156.1:328389-330852 GCA_013396775.1 Cephalopterus ornatus
CATAGGAATAAAAACCTTTCTGAAACATTGAAGAGATGCTTGTAGCTAAACACTTGCTCCTGCCCCTCCTGGCAATGGAAGCATTATGTACAAGCACCATTTTACATCATCAAGTAGAGAAGAAAGTTCAGTCCTACAAAAACTCCTCCCCTGAAGCAGCTGGGTTCCTTCATGTTACACTTAGGTGAAAGGAGCCAAATATGGTTTACAAGTCTTTCTGTGCTGATGACAATGTGCCCTGTCACCCACCTATGATTAAGGGGATTCGAATCCCCCACAGGAGCTCTGGGATGAAGACTGGTACTCCTCATTTGTTACTGTTCAGGTTTCACTGCCTGATTTCTCATCTCATAAAATAGGTTTGGTTTCTGTTTACATGTGAAGAAGAGTTAGTTTATACCTGGTGCAATACATAAATGCCTTGCTAACAATGTTTTAACTTTTTAAAAGAAAGTCACTTGTGATCACATTGTCAACTGCAATGATTTCTTTTTTGATTAAGTTCTCATTACCATTTGACTGAATATACAGTTAACGTTATTTCTTAAGCAAAATATTTACTGGGTGAAGGCAGATACTAGATACGTAAGTTTTATTTAATATTATTAGTTTCAGGCAACAGTCTACTTATAATCTAAACCTCACTTTTTTGTTCAAAAAACTATACAGAGTATAAAACACGGCATAATAATCTAATCTTCTAAATTGATGTTTCTTTTCTTTATGCTTACAATAGCATGGATCATCTGAAACATTGCCTGCATAAATGTATCATTTGTCACAAGCTAAAAACTGTCATCATTAAGTTGATTAATCAAATGCTGTTCTAAAAGATGGATTGAAACACAAAATACTCAGCCTACTGCCATATAATGAAGAGATTAATTTGAGGCACAAGACAACCAATTTAGTATAACTCTATGCTCATGCTTTATTTAGAAAGCCATCAATTAGTATATTTTTCCTTGATATACTATTTTGTCATTCTAAACAGTGTGAAGGCGATTTGCTGCAAAGTCAATTTGCTTTTTGTAAACAGGAAGGGTTAGTTAAGAATCTTCATGCTCTGCAATTCTACAGACTGCCATCTTAACTTGGAGGGCACAAAGAAAATTAATGATGGGGTAAAATGCACAGTGGAGTTGCTCCTCTCAGGTTAGCACTAATTTCCTTTCTATAATGTAATTATAATTGTAGTAGCAGGAGTGACAATAAGATAAGTCTCAAAAGCGTTTCATTCCTTCATTATCTTGGATCTCTCTCCAGGATTAATACAATCTATATGCAGACACAAGCCTCAGCCACAAACAAAGTTGCAAAGACACTTACTCAGCTTTTATTATTTAGGAAAGTGGAAAAAAGATGAAATGGTGTGTCAAAGTATCCTTTCCTGGCCCTTAGTGAAAATCATAGGACTGTGATGAATGAAAAGTATATACAGCACCATTGCCTTCCCTTCACAAACACTCGATATCTAAAGTGCTATTAAAAATCAGCATCCGGAAAAATACAATCACTTCACCATCAAATCATTCAACAGTGAATGAGTGAAATGAGTTGGTTAGTCTTGCCAGAGACCAAGCCTGTCACACTCGGTGTGCACAAAGGCTACCAAGGCCACGGCCACACGCCTCCAGCCACCCGCCCTGCCCTGCTTTCTGCCGGCCAACACACAAGGGGCTGCGAGCTATGGCACAGCCAGGGAGCTGCCACAGATTCATGCAGAGCCATGGATGCTAATGCTGCGAGTTCCAAGGCCCCAAGCCCGGATAACCGAAGTGACTCACAGCAGCAGTATTTCATACATGTTACAGGCCCACGGATTCCTCATTATCCAGTCTTGGCAGCTCACTCCATGACAGATCACAGGCAGGTCGCAGTGCCATCCCCCTGCCCATGGGGGATGCTTACACACAGCCATGAGTACGTACAGTCTCCTGGTTACGTTAAATAAGAATTTTTTAAATGTTAACTTATCAAAATACACTTGAGGAAAAAGAAACAGCATGGATGTTACCCCCTACTAATGAGGCACTAATGCATAATTATTATAATACACACGCTTCTCTCCGCAGAGGAATATTTATAAACACTGAAATAGCCAAGTTTGTGCTGGAGTCGTGTACACATTGTTTTTTTCTCCTGCAGTTTGTGGGTTGTTGGTTTTTGTCGTGGGGTTTTTTTTTCTTGCACCATTGGTATTTAATGCATTTTGCAAGACTACATGCAGTCATTTAAAATCTTTGAGAAATCTGGGCCTTTACTGCTTGCTGCCCTAACTGAGAATGTAAAGAGAAAACACTACAACTAAAAGCATAGCTGTTATTAAAGTATTCAATTAGTCCAGGTTCAGTTTCCAAGAGCACAAGCTTTAGGAAGGAAAAACTATGGAGCTACCAGAGGAAAATCTGAGGTTAGTTGTGACTGAAAGGTGGACAGGAATCTTAAAAAAAAAAAAAAAAA
>VZRE01002156.1:330885-357389 GCA_013396775.1 Cephalopterus ornatus
AAAAAATCACACTGGTGCCTCCCACTTGTTATTCTTGCTCTCCCATGCCCAAAAGTTGCTCATGGCAGACATGCTGAACCTCTCCAGAGGTAACTCCCACCAGCTAAAACCCACTCCCTGAGGGGAAGATAGAGGCAGGTTGTCTTCACTCTCTCCCCTCAGGAGAAGGGAATCCATGGCTGCCTGCCAGAGCATCCAAATACCTGTCCTTGCAGTGTGGCCTTGCTGCCCAGTTCTCTCCTGTTAGGTTGGTAGGACTGGAAACCCTGTGTGTGGTGGGAGTCTCCACTGCAGGTGGAGAAGTATTTCTGAAGGCCAGGTGTTGCAGGACAGCAGCAGGACCAACCCAGGACAGTGCTCCACAGCACACTAGAATCACTGGTGAGCCTGCCTGCATCTGGGTGGAGTTGGGCCCAACTGCGTGGCTAATTAAAATTAACTTCCATGAACATTAAAATATTGCTAAAAGATGCCAGTAGAGGACTCAAGTCCCTCCTAGAGCCAGAAGAGCAGAGCCAGCTAGGCAGAGAAGGCAGAGTTGTATGCCAATTAAAGCTGAATATCAATAAATTGCAGTATATTAAAGAGGAAGAGAAACACCCATCCCACTTGCAGTGCAGCCATTCTCTGTACCTCATATTTGTAATGAAGTTCACCATACTAGAAGCCAAACTCATTTAGCTGTGTTTAGCTTATAGACAACACTAAATAATATTAACTGGGAAAACATAACAAGGGGACTGAAATTAGGGATACAAAAAGCCCTTGTGGAAACGTAAAACATTAAACCACTGTATATTTTTCTGCTGCCTAGATGTGCTGTACTTGAGGAAACATTCTCCATCACCTTGACAGCATGCTTCCTTTCTCTATACTGAAGTTTATTTACCTGAATTATTAATGCTGCTTTTGTTTGTAGCTATATCTTAATTTTCTTCTTTTCATTCACCTGTCATGATTGTTTTGATTCACATCCCAGGATGATGCACAAAATATTTCCTTTGGAAACACTGTAGTGTCACCAATATTTTTGCTCTGTTAACAGATTATTCTGTCTTCACAGTAAAACCAGATCATTTCATTTTTTTCATGGAAACTGTCAATCACTGAGATTATGCTTTAAATGTATTGAGCGGATAAAAGATAGAATTTAAACTACATATCATATGTCAGCAGAGAACACTGAGTGCCCTGCAAACAGGGAAAGCACACAGTTCTCTCCTTCTAAATGAAAAATATGCCCACAGCAGAAAACAAGGTATCCTCAAACAATTAGTAACGATCAAGACAAAATTCTTCTGCATATAATGTGGAGTAATGCAGCTGCACTACTGTATTTATTATTTGTGGAAAGAAGCAGAACTAAACCTTGTGGATTTTATTATGCATTCAGTCTTATTTGTTGTTTCTTCTGCCTAGGCTAAGATTCTGGAAAGAAGAAAGATATATTTATGTCTAAATGGTGTTGTTTTATAAATTAAGAGTGGATAAAAGCAGAGGTGATGGATAGCAGTAATTAATGTCAAATGAATGTCCACAAATTTTATAGTACAGGAAAAGAAGGGGGGAAAAAAACTATGCTGTAATGGGAGAATAGAAAGTTTCAGTGATCTTTCTTTTAAAAGATGTTTTAAAGTTTCTCTTTGGGAAGCAGAAAGAGCATTTTACTTACCTAGGAGTTACCTGGAATTCTTTTTTTTTTCTCCCACACCCCTTTTTTTTTTTTAAGTAAAATGTCTACCCAACTTGTATACAAAATTCAAAAAGATTCTCCCGAACACACAATATGGAGACACCATATGTACAAACAGCACACAATTTCAAACAGACTAGGCTCATTGGAAAAAAACTTTCTTTTTTTATTTGCCTTTGATTTCTTTCAGAAGGATAAAATGAAAGGGACAGTGATACATATTTTAAGCCCTGTGAATTCACAATGGGGCTTTAGAATAAAGAGGTAAAAACCTTTGAACTAAACAAAGGTCCATCATGGTGCACTTCTTTTTCACAAGCACCTTATAAAGAAAATTATGCCAGAGACAGGGCCCAGCTGGCTTTTGCCACTACACCTCTCCTCCACAACACCCCAGCATCCTTCCCAGTCCGTATCAATCTCCTGTGTGCCATGTCATTGACTCCTCTTGGACCTGATCTCTTATCTCATAGAGCTGTTTTTTAGTCGAATGCCCTGTGAAAGTATCCACTCATGAGCTTACATCTGAGTGTCTCTTTGTACTAAGCAAAGCCTGTAGTCTAGCAGGCTGCATTAACTTGATTAAAGTGGGACCATAGACAGTTACTTAGGCTCTTACTTTGCTCTTAGATTAAAGACAAGAAGGCTTCCTTCTCTCAAGGTTTTTTTGCAAAACTGCAACTTTCAAAAGGGTCAGCTAAAGACAAAGGCTCTTATAACAGAAGGAAAGAGGCCTTTATAACAAATGATTTCTAATTGGTCCTTTGTTCCAAAAAGACAGCAGTTATACCAGCTGAAACATAACAATCCATCAACATTTCTTGATGGAAAGCTTGTACACGGGGCTGCAGAGAAAGAGCTTTCTCTAAGTTTCAGTAATTTCAAAAACATTATTTCCTTGTAAATAACACCTTATTTAATCCACTTAAACCCAGAAGACAAGCACGTATGACTGGCTGTGCATAATAGTCTATTTTCACTAGTGGAATATAAAGCTGCTTGTGAATTTCTTCCATTTAAGCTCTAAGGAGCAGAACAGTGAAAGTGCTCTGCCACAGGTTTTGCTCCCATGTATAACATTTTATATTCCTTACTAAATATATTCTAATAATGAATCAGTGGGCTAGATTCTGATGTAAAGCCACAGACTGAATTATTTCAGTTACAGATGCACATGGGGCACAAACAAAATAACCAGGCTCACATTTGTAGCAGATAACTGCTAAAAACATCACTGATTTTGGAAAAAAAATAATCACTTTTCATGCTTAACTGCTAAATTCTACAACAATTCTTCAGAATGGAGTTATATACTCATTAGTAAAGAGTAGTAATTTTAGATTTTCTGTAAACCCAGCATGCAAGCATGCAGCCATATCTGTATTCATTAATTTGCTCAAATCAAGCTGCTTGTTTCTAGACGAGGCTCAAAATTCTTTCAGCCACACCACAGTGCTGCTCCTACTCAGGCCATGGTGCTCTCTGCATTACTCCAGTTATGACCTAGGCTTTGTGAGTGCTTTATTCTTACTGTGAATGCAAGAAACAGCCATGAGCCTAAGACTACAGCTACAAAGCTGGGAAAGTTTTAGGCCCCAGCCTGGTCTATTAAACCTGTATGTGGATAACTTGGACAGGGAAAAAAGAAGGGGCTTTTGGTGGTGCACAGCCTGGGATTTGCAGAGAGTGGGAAAGTACATCACCAGTGCCATGATCACCAGGAAGGTGCTGCATCTCACTGGTTTTAGTTGAAGGTTCCAAGAGGTGCGGGTTCAATTCTCACATGGTTTTTGTTACAACATCAATAGGGAGATTTTAAAAGGTATGTGACTTCATGAGAACATAGAAACCCTAATGTGCTTTGAAGAGCCAAAGTACCTGACCCTTAAAGATGTATTTGTTTTAAAACCATGATGGAGGCAGAGCCAGCAGAGGCTGGATAAGGCCCCTCTCTGACCTCTGTGGTATGAGGCCATCTTCATTCTCCCAGGCTCAACTGGCACTCTGCTTGGCAGGCCTTTGTGGCTGACCACCTCTGCCATAATTCCAGAGTCCCTCTCCTTCATCAGGAGGAAGGAATAATCCTCATTATACAGCCACTCCTCCTGCCCTGCTCCACCCGAAAGAGACCTGCTTTCTGCTTAGCAGCCTTTGTCCTTCCCTCCAGAGAGAGGCAAGGTGACTTTCTGGGGTAGGAGCTATGTAGTTCCTCTGTAAACTGCTGTGGACACTTTGTTACAACAGGAATAGTTCTTACTGATAGAATATAATGTTATAAATGAAGCAGTGAGAGAGCTAATTGCATTTCTTTGCAAAACAAAAACCGAGAAAAGCAGACAGAAAACTACCTCCCCTTGGGGGTAAAAAACACAGAACATTGATTACTCTTAAAGGGACCATCTCAACTTACCTTTGAGGACTCCCACTGATCTCAGATCTGTTTTCCCTCACAGGCAAAAAAGATAAGTATTCTCTTGACATTATCCTTTCTTCAGCAGACTGGGTTAACAGGAAGATTTTTATTTCAAATATGCATGTAGCTATGGTGTACTTCGGACTCAGTTTATGCCCCTCTGCACATGTACAATGACGCTTTGAGAAATTGCCTTTCTTCCTATCAAGGTATGCAGAGAGAATGATGACAGCAGTGTTCCCTTTGCTACTCACAAGACTTCTATGTGTGATGGAGAGCTGACACATACTCAGAGAGAGAGAACAAAACTGAAACTGATTTCAGGAAATTAGTTCAAATAGCATCTACTGTTTTGGGATCTCGAAGGAGGAGGGTAGCAAGGGTGCAGGCTAAGCTCCACATTATCAATGAGGCACTTGCACGTATTGATAAATATTACTTGACAAAAAAAAAAAGAAAATACAAGAACAAACATGTACAAACTTACATATTTTGTCATAGGATTCTTTGAAAACAGTTGCTAGTAAAACAGGGTTTCTGCCGCAACCCAAAGTCTTTAGTTAGTCTTTTGTTAATTCAGCAACTCCCCATTTCATTAAACAGGGACTGTATTCCAGGAGTTCTGACAAAGCGACCCAACTTTATGGGGACAATTATCCACTTACAACTTAAACTTAGAGCACTGGCAACGATATCCACTTAAAACTTTAACTTAGAGCGCTGGCAACAGACTAAAGATAGACATCTCTCAGAATATCAGGAGAAAAGAAAGTGTGAAAAGGTGCATGAAAGAAAGAAAGTATGGTATGAATATTTACTGATGTGAGTAAAGCAAAGACAATTATGCCTGGCAGCCTTTTTACAGGTACATATGCTAAAAAAGGGGGCTCTTAACTAAAAGCACTGTATGGGGCAGTACTGTCAGAAGATAAAATATTGCTGTTAATGCTGGGCTGAGCCAGGGGAGCAATAGACAGCTTCTCCCACAAACAACAAGAGAGGTGCCAGAGAGCCATTACCTCAGAAATCCCACACAGAAAAGGATCCCCCATAGTTACCAGTTCTATCCAGCTTTCTGGATTTGTCCACAGAGAGAGACTGCACGACCATATCTAGAAGGCAAAATGCATGATGGTAACTCCTGTCCCGTACCCATCATGGGCATCATGATCCCTGAGGTGGCAAGGGACAGCAGCAGGCTCATTCAGGAGTATTTAAGATTGCTGATCAAGCCCATTTATCTTCTTTAATAATTGCTAACAGCTCCCACCTGACCCCCCGCAAGGCACCCTGGGACAACCTTGGTATTTAGCTCCTGCAGCTTCACACTGACCTTCTGCTCCAGCAGCATAGTTGTGAGGCAGAGGATTGCCTGGGTGTAGGGAGCTCTGTGTTACAACTGTTAAGTGAGGAGAGATGAAATGGGGCTCCTGGGCCAGCGGCAGGTTGTGGGTGGGAACCCCAGGGGCTGGTCAGCAACATTAAGACTGGTGAGGCCCTGAAGTGAGCCTGCTCGGCGTAAAGTCCTATTCTTGACAGCATACTGGCCCTCCTGGTGAGGGGTTTGGAAATCCAGCTCTCCAAATCTTGTTCCCACTCTTCTTCAAAGCCTCCAACTTTGCACCTGGAACAAATCCCATTTGCACATGGACTCACTCAAATGTACGAGCCATGGTCTTTCTCCAGACACTTGAAGTCAGTGGCCAAGAACGGATTAATGATTGCAATGATCTCCAGCCTTCTTCTTCCCAGAGCTGCTATCTGAGGCCAGCCAGCCACCCGCTGACTCACACTACCACATACCTGGAAACAACCAACATGTTCCAAGAGCTCCAGCAATACCCTGGAGCTGGGAAAGAGGTTCCTTCAGCCAAGGAGCCCATGAGGAGGCTACACACAACGCTGGAGGACAATTCAGGCTGAAAAGTGCTGCTGGAGATTACCTCACCCAATCCCATCCCACCAGAACAGGACCAGCCCAGGTCATGCTGCACTTCCTGCAGTACTGCTCCTAATTGCTGCCATGAAACTCAGCCAGACCTAGGCACTTCACAGGGAAAAAAAATGTTTTCATAGCTCTATATTTCACCTATTTATTTTGGCTTTCACACCTTCTCGCCTGCATTTGTTGTGAAGGCGGCAGAACTGGTGCTCAGCATTTTAGTGAATTGGTTGCCCAGGTTTTATTTTAGTCTGAAAGCAAAGTGATGATATACACATATGTGTAATGTAGCACAAAGGCATGTTTACTGAAGCATGCCACCATGATGCTCCAGTTAAAAAAAATAACAAGCAACAAATCTGTTTCATCCCCAACCATACATTAGAAACTATATCTAGCTGCTGTTTAGATCATGACCAGAGTAACACTTTTGGGTAAATATAGATTTGCTTTACAGTCCTCTGGTATGTCTCCACAGCAGTGGATGGCCAGGGGTTAAAAACTGGGAGAGGGGGGTGGGCGTCTGGGTGTGCGTCTGTGGGTAAGCATGCTCACTACAGGCTTAAATAATATTTTCTAACATTTCTTTAAAATTTCCTTAATTTACACTCATTGAGAATGAGGTTTCAAAGCGTTGAGAGGGAAGCTGTTCCTCAACAGACACTCGCGTAAATATGTTACTTTAAAGAGAAAAAAAACCAAACCCTTTCCATCTCTACCAGTGAAATGGCTACAAATGGGCTGCCATTAACTTTTGTTACTTGAGTAGGTGCCTGTAAAGGGCCAGGTGGTGTTTATGCAGATGAATGAGCATGTTACAATGTGTTCTTCCTTTTGGATAAAACATTAGTGTATCAGATGTGACAAATCAGATGTTCATCTTCCGCACTTCTGCATTATTTTACATTGAGAATTAGATAATGTGCTGGCTTAGCTTTTTACTTCATGGGTTTTTTTCCTCCCTTCTTCTCCTCAAGAATAATTTTATACATAAAGTTCTTCAACATTCTGCATAATCATAGTCTCACCGTATGTCAAACCAGCAAGGTATTATGGTAATTGTGTATTTCCAGGTAGTAGGCTTTGCATTAGATGGAAGTATACATTGTTTAACACGCTGCATAATTATTGTGAAACGGAAATAATGGACCTACATGTTCAGGGGTTTTTTTAATTCCGTTTTCCTACCAGAGCAGCAGATAATTCTTGTGTTTCCAGCAGCAGCAGCAGCAAAATAAATATTAGAATGTCTTACAACCAGAGGTATGCAAATAATTGAATCCCCAGTTTGGTGGCTAAACTGAAAAAAATAACCTTTCATTTTAAGCTGACAAGAAGAAAAGGTGTTTGGGTTTCATAATGAGAAGAAATAAATGATATTTTGTGCTTATGACTGGTTTAGTTGTATTTAGCCACATCTGGTGTCAAAACATGACCCTTAGATCTAAAAAATCAGAACTTTTAACTTAAAAAAATCCCAAAGCTATTTTATTATTTCATTTTGTCTATTTTTGTCTATCTGAAAACATTTGGAGATTTCAGTTTCAGCCATCAGGAAGTAGTATTTTTAATGAGCAAATTATGTGCCTGAGATATTTCACTTCACTCTGATTCGAATGTTCAGCATTAACTTCAAGTCTCTCTGACAACTGGACCACAACTGTCCTTCCATTTTTATGTTATTTCTTTACTCTGTCAAATCAGGGCAGTTTTCCACTACTAGGAGGTTGAATATATTCAGCAAATGATATAGTTATGGCCCATATGCCCTGTATATTTTGCCATTAATTGTCCTGAAAGAATTGATCTCTGCATAGTTACTCTGCCTTGGTCTTAAGCCCTAATCTAATTCCTTTCTTTATCAGAAGCACAGGCCAGTCTAAGAGGTAAACTATGGATCCACAATTCCTTGTGCTGAAGAAGGGATATAACAGTGCCCAGCACAGCTAAATCCAGGTGCATCCCAGGTCTAGGGCCAAATCCATCTCATGGAAATTCAGTTGGTGGTTTAATAGAACCAGAAAATTGGTGGCTGACTGTACTAAAACCACAAATTGCGAGTACAAGACTAAGGGTTTGTACTTGTTTACCTGTGTAAGGGCTCAGCAAGCCCCATGGTTACAGAAAGGCTTTGCTGCAAATGGATTTCCAAGCACTGCCTGCGGGAGATGAGCACCAACAGGATGCTGCAGGGAGGGCTGTGTGGCAGAGCCAGCTGTGCAGGATTTGCTGGGGGAAAGACAGACCAGGCTCTCCTTGCAGATAGATGAGCCCCTTCAGGGGCTGAGAATGCCTCAACTTGCCCAGGGTCTGGCTAACCTCGGTGCAAACAGATCATAGGAGTGGAAAAACTCTATCAGGATAAGATTTTTTAGTATTAAATAGATGCCTTTATAGTTTGCCAAGCTTCACTTTACTTGAGTGACATCAACAGAATACACAACTGGCCCAGTTAAATGCACAGCTCACTTCTGTCTACATCTTGTAGGCAACATGTTCAAATGAATTCAAAATCAAGGCTGCAAAAGAATTTCTCATCATTCAAGACAGCAGCTTTAGTTCCCATAATTGTGTTGTTTTGTCCAAGGCTAAAAGGATAAAACAATGCTGCTGGGGGACAGCAGTTGTGGTACCTGTGTGGTCTCACTATCATGTGTTGCACAGCCACCTCAGCACAACTGCTGCACGTGGCCCCATAAGGACAACCTAAATTTAACTTCTGGTGGCAGAAGAACATCACTGTGCCTGCGGGGAGCATTAGCTCCCATCACCCTGAAGGCCGCAAGCTATTAGCTGGTCCCTGGTTTAGCCACCCCCGTCGTAGGAACTTGTATTGGTCAGCCTGTGGCTCTTACCAGCTCCAGACTGATTTATGAAGGGTTAACTTCAGCTCCCTGGTGAAATTACAGGAAAAAACTCCAGCTAAACTGTTGCTAATGTGACAGCCTAAAAGTGGAGTCCAATTTGGGGGGACTTTTCAGATTTTCGAACAAGTGAGGATGTCACTCTAAGTCTCCAGGTCTCTCTGATATGTCAAATGCGGAGGTGCTCCCTGAGCTACAGGATGGGGGCAAGCACAGAGGTGTCTGTGCGGTTGCAGGCTGAGGGACATGCCAACAGTCCCCTGGCTCTGCCTCTCACATCACTGGGACTCTGCACAGGCCAGCACCTGGAAAGATGGCCAGCACCTGGAAAGATGGCCAGCACCTGGAAAGATGGCCAGCACCTGGAAAGATGGCCAGCATGAACACCTCTGTTCTCTCCAAAGGAGCCCTTCACATTGAAGGATTCTGGAGAAAGAGTTATCTCTGCTTTACTTCCGAGTGAATTGATGGGGCAAGGCAAGTAGCACCACCCATGAGTGGACATTTTTTCCACAGCCTCATTCTGTCTGGGCTGCATGTTTTCTTGCTGCCTACCTTACTGTGGGATTAGTAAAAGGCTTTGCATGTCCTCCACTTCCTGATCTAGCCCAACACCCAGCTCAAAGAAACACAAGAGGAAAAGCTCATTCTATGTCTCTCACCTAAAAAAATCACTTCTTCGAAGTACCTCAGTAGTCAACAGTTAAGGTTCTTGTAAGGGAAGGAAGTGACCATGTTCTGCAAGAGTTTCATCAGTACCAATGACCTCATCTCTATGAACACGTTCAGAAAATACCCCAGGACAATTGTGTTCTCGTTCCATACCCGCAAAAAAAATGTTTCCAGCAAAGCACAGCCTCACCAACACAGATGTTACTTCCGTTTAGGGAATCTTACTGCAAAAGACTATAGTTATTTTACTCTTCACACAACAGCATTGCCATAATGTGGGCCAGGACCATTTTTTTTCTTATTTCATGTGACCCTGGCAACAGCACTCTGTTTTCAACTTACCTAAGAAAAGTGCTTCTGGGGAAAATATAGCTAATGAAAAACAGTCATTGCTTTATCTTCCTGTACATCATCCTGTTGGTTTTATTAAAAAAAAAAAAAAAAAAAACAGCAAAAAAAGAAACAACCTACAGATNTCAATCCCTATCCATGACTTGCTTAGATTTAGTTTAACACTGCAGGTCTCAGCATGTATAACTCTGATTTCTGCTAACTGGTCTCAGCCTAGTATTTTCACACCTTTTTTTGTACTAAATGCTTACACGTGGTCAGTCCACTAGAAACTGTCACCCTGACACCTTTATTTAGAATTTTTACAACACAAAGAGCACCAGAAATGAATCTCAAAATAATAATCTTTCATTGTTTGCATTGCAATAAATTCCTGCAAATACATCCCATTATCTTTTTATACAATTAAACACATAATGCCTAACTGTTAAGGTATCAGCCCAGCTGGGTACAGATGTAGTCTGCTGCATCAGAACAGACCTTGTCTGTCTTTTAATAATTGCCCGAATAAAAGAAAAATAATGAAGTGCTGTAGTTTGCTCATCCAAACTGGTAAAAAGCTGTTTGCAAAGAATAACTACAACAGGAGTGAGACACTGGGCTTTGCTAATACACAATTCTCAGAAATACCGGTTCTCAATTTACTGCTTGTACACCATGGGCCCGTCAAAACTTGTCGGATGAGCCAATTTGCCACAGCTCTTGTTTTGAGTCTTTGTGAAGCTGCTGTGTGAGCACAGTGGGGGCTGCTTGCATCTATCCCTGGAGTCAATCAGTGGGCCTTTGTTTCCCGCTGGTCAAAAATATCAGGTGGCTCTGAGAGTCTAATTATCAATGAAAAATTAAATTCAGTACAGGAACATAGCCAAGAGTTGCCCCCTGCCTTCTGCCCTCTTTCATGGGGTGTAAGTATCAGGATATTTGTTATAATTTAAAATGTATTCAAGCCAAATTGGGAACTTCAGAGGTGGGAAAGACAGAAACCTAAATGTGAAAACAGGAATTGAGAGCCTCACTGGTGAATCAGCAAATTTCTCCTTCTGGCCCTTTAGCAAATGGGGTGTGCAGCTCTAATTACGCAAAGGGCTTTCTGCAAGGCACCGCCCATCAGGGATTTCTCATTGGGAATAGATTAAGCCAAGTATATACCTGTGTGATTCCACGCTTTCCTGGCCTTGGGGAAGTTTGTAAGTTGAATACACTACCAAATTCAGGTCTAGCTCTCACAGGAATGGAACAGGCAGAAGCAGAAACACCTGTCAACAGACGAAACCCCTCAGAGGAGGAGCTTCTTGCTCAGAGACACCTTTTCAGCACTGCAAATCACAGAAAGCAGAAGAAGCTAATGGAAAAAATCTCTGGATGAGACATTATGAGTAGAGTACAAAGCTGCTAGAAATAGTGCACAATGGACAGGTAAAGGTGTAATGCCCATCCATCTCCCATTCAGTATATGAAGACAAACAAAGCAGCTTGAATGCTTGCCGTAGAGCAGGTCTGGGCTCCTGCTTACACCAGCCTTTCAACTTTCTTGAGCTGTAAGTCAATCCAGAAAAACAGCCCTGACCACTGAAGACTGTATTTCTTTACCTGTTGATCATTTTCTAGCAATCAACACTCATGATTTTTCACAAGGGGTGAATCTGCTTCCCAATAAGACAGCAACCACTGAAGCAGAGAGGGAGGCATGACACAGACGTGCGATAGCTAATAGAAGGCAATGTCTCTGCTTCTTCACCAGCCCATCACTGTCTTTGCTTGTGAACATGTGTATGAAACGCAGCCACCCTTCCAGGTTATGGATGAGAAATCATCCAGGATGCTGTACTTGCCCACAGATGGGAGGGGCTGCACACAGCACAGGGAACCCCTCCCAAGGCACTTATACCAGCACCATCTCACTGAGTTTGACCTTCTCCCCTCACAGATATTCCTGGGAAACGTTGTGTTGTTCTCAAAGAAGCGAGCACACACAGTTCATGGGCGAGTGGTGCTTCTGTCTGTGTACATACCCTAGGTCACACATCCTTTTGATTACAAGATGTTTGGTTTTGCCTAGGGAAACTGATGTATCAGGAGAGAAGGATCCTAGGACATAGAGACTTAGAAGAGAAAACAGTAGAACAGAGACATACCACTAGTGAGCAGTAGTATAAGCACGGCTGTACCAAAGTCTTGCAACTCTTGAGGCTCTTAAACCATGTTTGCAGTAGCACAGCAAGGAAATCTGCCAGCAACCTTCAGGTAGCTAAAAACCTTTTCTGTCAGAGTGATTTCCTCCCAGAAAGTTCATGGTAAAACAGATCATAACTGTTTCACACCTCAAGAGAAGAAGACAGATCTGCATCACTCACTTCATGTGCAAAAATGCTAAATTAGTGCTGATTAGCTCTCCTCAGTGCCTGGGCACTGATGTCTTTGTCCCCTTTGTACCTGGGAAAACTTTCTTTTTCTGCAAGAAAAATTTTAAGTGTTTAGTTAAACCACCTTCAACCTGCAAGCCTTTCTAATTATGCACCTGGAAATCACTTCAAGCTCCTCCATCCCTGACACACAAGATGAAGCATGGCAGCTGCTCAGAGCTGTCTGTCCTGAGAGCTTTTCTAGAAGAAACTCACCCAAAGGAGAATATTGGCCACCCAGGCACAAGCAGAGCAACCACCTTCAGACCAGACTTTTGACTAGCAGAATACTATGCATTCATACTAATTTCAGTTGCCCACATGGTTTGGACACTAATTTTAGTTCTAGCATAAAGCCCTTGGAGACTGCACAGTAAACACACAGCAGATCAGAGCAGTGGAAGAGTAGAAGTGGATGGTTTAATTACAGTTTCTGGTTGTCTTTCTTCTCACTGGGAGCTCAGTGGCAAATATGAAAGGCCTTCTGCAACGCATGAAAACCCAGTCATATAGACTTTACTCACACACTGCTGTCACAGGGGCTGTTCCACAACTAAAGGGTATCCACACGAGTAAGGGATGATGAGTATACAGAAGCATTGCAGCATTGGATCCAAAGTTGGCTCCTGCCCCGGCAGGGTGTACTGACAGCTCATCCCCCTGTGCCTCTTTTGCATGCTGGCTGCTCTGCTCAGGAATTGCAGCCTTGGACTTCACCAGCCAAACTTGGTGAGATAAATACAGATAAAGTTGTTCTTAGGGCAGGCAAAAAGCTATCAGAAAAATGTTTTGAACAAATGTGTTTTAAGATTTTCAGCCCTTCTGCCATAACAACTGAAACACCCCAAGACAGTTTTAAATGCTGTTTAAGGTTGCATCATACATTTTACATCATAAATTATTAAGTGACTTAATGGACAATGCATTAGAAGGAAAACAGGCAAATTACAGAATAATTTAACTGTTGCAAAGAAACAGAGCAACTTGCAGGACGTAAAACACTCTATTTTGACACAGAATGCCTGAAGCTAAAGCAATTAAGGCTGCAAAATATTGCCGGCTGACATGATGTGTATGTAAATTTGTCATTCATTGGCAAGGGTTTGTAACAATCACAGTAATGTGCACAATAAAACAACCATGTGGTATAAAATGCTTTCTGCTAAGAGTACTTGGAAAATGGTGGTTATGTATCATTTAAGCATATCACTATTATACATACAGGAGTAGTTTACTACAAAATATACCTTTCCAATACTGGTAGCTCAAACAAAGATAGCCCTTCAAAATATTATTTACCATTGTTTGTGTGTAGGATCATTCTAGTGAATCAGCCCCTCCAGGCTAGTTTAAAAAAGCTGCACTTTGACAGGAGAGCTAGCAAAGAAAGAGAGGCCCCAAAGATGCCAATACTTGCATGGTTGAGTCAGTTATTTCATGTAAAACTAAGATCAATAAAAGAGGGAACGAGACCTTTTGAGCCCCTATCAAAAGCTGTAGAACTTACTATCAGTCTTTCCGACCTGTACACCTGCACAAGCTGCCCAACAAGCTGCAAGGGAAGGCCCCGGTGCTGAGGGCAAACCCAACTCTTCAGGTGCCCATGCTTCCAAGTGGTGGAAAATTTGAGTTGTTTTTTCAATGAAATCTTTGTAACAAGGCAGGTAACACCTTCATCCCAGGTATTACAGCTTCTGCTACGACCTCTACAGAACAATAGAAATAAAAAATGCAGTCCAGAGGATCCTGCATCCAATCCCAAGCCCTCTATTACGTGAAGAAGGGGGAAAAAACCAAAGAGAGGACGCTGGAAGAGGCTCAGATACCCTCAGCCAGCTTTCTTACGTCTCAGAAGTCCTGCTGCTGTTTTCCAGCTCTCCACTGACACCAGGGAGGGCACAAGCTCTTGGGCTGCCTTAGACATGCTTGCAGGCTCCGTCTCAATACAGTCAGACAGATCCGTATGGGTAACCAGTAAATTAAAAATACAGGGGACAGACCTGGATGAAAACAAACATTATACCCAGTGTAAAAGCCCTGGATTTCTATATGGGAGTGATGGGTCCATGGAGGTAGCAGAGTTCCCCAACTCAGCTCATTTGGCCCTGTTGCACAGAACACAGCCTGCCAGCACAGCCCCAAGACTGCATGCCTGGCTTGATCTCCCGTCTAGGGCAAGGCTTCTCCACAATAGGAGGCTACTGAAAGCAAATCCTTCTCAGCCAAACCTCCCCATGCATCTCAACAAAGTTGCCCCAAATTACATTCTTCCTTCCAGCACACTTGGGTGCTCCATCCTATCTTATCTCCCTCTGCCCCAAAAGAACCTCTTCACAAACAGGGCGGGGAGCAAAATCGGTTTTCCTGTGAATCCCTTGTCACAGGCTGGTTCATCTTAATAGCTGATGGGTGAGACTACTGACCAGCAATGGCCCTTGGCATGGAAGGAGCGTGAGTAAGGTGACGTCAGAAACACTAAGAGCTCTCTGGGGCGCATGCAGCTTGGTTCCCAGTGACACCTTGGCCACCACCAACATCCCTTAGTCCATATGAAGGGATTTCCCAAACTGCTACACACCACCTCTAGATCTTCAGCAGCTTTTGTTTTTCCCGGTGATCTTGCCGATGCAGTGACCTAAGATGTCTCCACTCTTTAGATACAATTTAAGAGACACAATTCCTTACAAATGGAAGAAGTTCATGTTTTAAATTCCTGCTCCAGGCCACATTTCAGGAAACCATCCAAAAGAATACAATAGGCCTTCAACAGAGCAAAACATGGGATTTTCACAAGACAAGACTCTAACACCACATCTCCTGTCTTTGAACACCCCATTTGTGATATCTAGAAAAGGAACAGATACCCCAAAGTGTCCTGTTTTTTGATACACTGCATCCTGGCATCCCTCTGAGGACAGTGGCAACCCAGGAACATTGCAGAAGGAATTTGGGGCAATTGAATTCCACCACAGAGGCTGTAAGCAGAGACTGAAGCCAGCATCTCCTGCTTTCCCACCAAAACACCAAGGTCAGCCAACAAAAGAACCTTCAGTGCAGGCACTCAGGACTAGCCTCTTCCTCTGGGGCTCTGGGCAGCTCTCACTAGAAAAATCAGCATTTACAATTGCCGTGCAAGCACAAGGGCAGCTCCTGGCAAATGACAAAGCTGTAGCAGTACCTTGATACCTTGTCTGTTTCTCACCCAATGTCCTCACTCATTTTTTTCCAATTCCCTCTCTTGTAGCTTGATGCCAAAGGATAGGAGAAGAGGCTGAGAGAAGAGGGTGAATTTTAAACCATCTCTCCATATAAATAGAATAGGTTATGCATGCCTTTCTGAAGTACAGTATTAATCCCAATTGTGCCATAAAATATATATGACTCACTTGAGCCTTGTTCTCTGGTGAGTTATGAACTATTATGTCACTCATGGGATAAGTATTATGTCTCTTAAGAGACTATCACCTTTCCTCTATTTTATGGTATAAAACTTCATTGAAACCTGCCATGCCTGATATAAGCAACTTCTCGTCACGCGCATTAAACCTTTTCTTTTTACAACTTCCTTCATTTAGCTGATATTCACATCAGGATGAGTCCTTTCAGATGCAGCATAAGCATAAATTAGTATGGAAGAGAAGTAGTCATTTAGCAGAATTTTTTCTTTAATAAATCTGGTGATATTTCTATTTCATCACAGAGCAGAAAGTGTGGGGGGGTTACACATTTAAAGATTTATTCCTGTAGTAAGTATCCAATTAATAGCGCTTTAGCATGCAGACAGGATTTGTATTTATGCTGAAAAAAATGTGTTCTCATTATACTTTCAGTCTCATGTTAGATTTACTGTGAGTTCCATTATAATTTATTTTAGTAGCTCCATTTTCTAATTCTTTATATTTACATGTCTTTTTCAACAAAAATAATAATACATAAATAATACCTGACAACACTTGCAGATTTTCTCTATTTGTATGCTTCAATTCTCCAAGCATCTTGGAATGGAAATGCTGTGAACTACAAAGGAAATCTCTATGTGATCTCTATTACATGAAAAATTATCATTTTTATATCCTCTTCACTCTGCCAAGTTCTTTCCAAGTTCCTGTTTGCAATGCATGAAAGTAGACAAGTAGTGGTAGCAAACCGAAGTAGGAATACTCACTACATACACTTATATTTTCAATGCATTGCTGCAATTAGCAGTGTCAGAGGACAGCCTGCTGCATTGCAGCAGAGAGCTCTTCCCTGTTTACTGTAACATGTATTTTTGCATAGGCTTTTTGGCTTGCTGGCATGGGATTTATGATAACTCAATCCTACTCCTGCTATCCTGCAAACTGCTGCCAAGAGCAACGTTCAGTCAGTAACACTTTGCCTAGTCCCTAACCCAGCCTGCTCGGGTTTCCACTGGCGTGCAGCAGGATGGGAAGTTGAAACTACAGCAAGACCAGCCTCACAGTCACCAGCCAACATTTACAACATGAGAAGATCTTATGCTGAGCAAGCATTTCCACACATTCTGCATGGGTTCCTACAGAGTTCTGTACAGTAGCTTTCCCAAGCCTGTGAAGTTTAAGACAGCTTTCTAGTGCAGCCCATCCAGAGCTTTAGCCCCAGCACTAATCCCAGCAGGTCAGGCTGATGGCAATCAGGCAGGGCACAGTCAGTGTATGACTAGAGAAGCCAGCTGAGTTACACTGCAGACATAATACTGTATGCAAGAGCCAAATCGGACCAAGTGCAGTTGCAGTAGATGTTGCTTTCATTTTGCATTGTACCCTCTGCTGGGAAAAAAAATGACTTTGTGTTAGATATCACATCTAATTATTCCTGTTGGGCTGGCCCAGAGAAATGTCAACAGTGCATTGTAAGTGCTAATTGGGGTGTCCATGCTCTGCAGTAGATTTGGGATACAACACCCAAGACTAGGGAGGTTAAGCATGTTTTAGACTACTGTACTGTAATGAGCTTAGTCTCCATGGAAGAGGCACAGCTTTGCTACACACACTGTGTGCTGCATTGCCCAAGCCACACACCAGTGTGCGGTTAAGGCACGCTGTCCGTGACCATCACCAGCAACCAGGAAAGGGGAGTGGGCTTCCTAGGGCATGCTGCAGAATGCTCAGCAAAACAGAATGAGGTGAAGAGAGAAGGAAAGGGAAAGAGGGAAAAGAGAAAGTAAGGGGGAAAGTAAGGGGGGGTGAAAAAAAAGACTGCTGTAGAATGAAATAAATAAAAAGTTGCCAGTGTGATTACCTTGCCTCCCACTGTTTTAAACAGAAAAGCTCACTAATCTATTAGACTCATGTGATGTAATATGGCTTGAGCTGTCAGTGCCTATACTGGGGCTCCATTGCAGACACATGCTTTTCTGCTTTTTCCCATAGACTCTGTCATGCTTCTGGTGAAATATTAATCCAGCCTTATTTCAGAACTTCTAATGCAGAAAAAGTACATTGTTTTGGTCGAGGGACAGTGATGGTACTTGAACGCACAGAATCCAGCCAAATTACTAGGGGCAAATCCCCAAAACAGGACGTTTTGACAGCCTACATTTCTGACATTGCTCTGACCTGCTTTAGAGCTCCAGTTGGAAAGAAGCTGCCTGTTTCTTTCACAGTGCTGGGGTAGCAGTGTCTGCTGTGACATTCCACCTTTCTATGTACTCAGGCACTGGTTCATCACTTTTACCAGGCAGCCTTTAAAACTTTCAGGAATTCTTGTTAGACCTTCACATAACGAAACCAAAGTATTTAAAGCTACGACATGCCTGCTAGTCTACCAGGCTTTAAATCTGACAGGGAGCTGCTACTCCATGCGCTTTTGTGTCATGGGGGACCTTTTGTGCCCCTCAGTGCATTTGCACCACTTCCATGGGCAGTGTTGCATCAGGTCAGTATCCTGCTTTAAACAAACCCTACAACAGCGTTGACTTAATGGAAACAGGCTTCAAGCCTGAAGTACTGTACTTGTTCAGATGTTGAGGCAAGAATATGAGACAGAAATCCGAAAGACTATTGTAAGGACATAGATGAGGCCTCAGACGTATTCTCTGTTTCACATAATTCTTCCATCATTATTATACTGTACGCTAATGCAGAAGAGGTAGGCAATTATTCCCATGTTTCTTCATATTACCTGTTCTTCCGGACCTCAGATTAAAATATAACAGTGCCAGACTCCACAGAAAATACAGGGCAAAAATTCACAGACAGACTGTCAGCAAAGGGTTCTGCTGACTCTGGGGACAAGGTCTGGGGAGGGCAGTGCAGGAGGGGTGCTGGCTCAAGCTCTTTGAGCCATAAGCTGTGTTCTTCCGGAGAGGAAGGCATACAAGAAGCTGTGCCTCAACTGTGTGAATTCAAACAGTGAGATGAAGCTGCCCTCAGAGAGAGACAACCCACTAAGTGCAGGATTTGCCACACTGTTCTCAGTGGTGGCATCCTGAGGCTGGTCACCTGGGAAATCCTCTTTTTAGGGACGGTATCCTGAGGGAGCAGCTCTAGTTCCTTTTCCTCACTCCATATTCATCAAGACCAGTGCAGCTGCACAATTGAATCAAATTCTGGTAATAGGTGTTTTACCCTGATTGCAAGTGAAACAAGTGATAAGATGTCAGCTTAGCTGCCCACCCACTCTAGATGCCTAGATGTATCCACACGCTGCTGTACAAAACTCAGAGACAGATGCTGCCCTGGATGTTTTTAGAATGACACCCATGTGGATACCTGCGCTTGGTATGGAAGGAAATGAGAGGTATTTACAAATGCATGTCAAGCTGAAGAAAAGTACACTTGAATTTACATGGGGACATAACAGTGTACAAATCACTGCAAGCCTGCATCAAGGTCTAGAAGAGAGATACAGGTTGAACAGCTGAAAACCTACCTAGAAACCAGGTGTGCACAGCCTGAATATAGATATCTGTGTCTCATATTTTACATAGATTATGAATATGCTGCACTGCCACAGAGAAACGCCCACTTCACGTATACTGCAGAAAGTGAGGATGGAGAAGAAATTATTAGTCTCGTTCTGCTTATCTTCTTCACTGTCTAGATCCACTGGTTGTATTTTTGTTTGCTTTCTGACATAGCACAAAATTGGAAGGGGGTTTGTGACCAAAACCTAAATAAATATTTAATGTATCAGCACCTGTCATATAGTTTCTGTGCACCACCTCTATCAATTTCCTGGTAGTTCTCCTTCCCTACCCAACTTCATTAAAGAATAAAAGTAAAGTAATAAGTCATTTCACACTCTGTCTGACCATTATACAATAATAGCAAGATTTCATGCAAGGGTACAACATTATGCCCATCTGCAATCACAGTCTCTTTGCAAAAATCTCAATTCACACTTCACATGCAGCTAACCTTGTTACCATTCCCTTCCTAAACCCATCAGTCTTGCAGCTGCACGTCTTCACAGCCCAACATCTTAAAATTCATCACTTTGACACCCTCACATCCCTACAGGTCAAACTAAAGACACCAACCAAGAATAATTAAGGGGTACCCCAGATGTTTAGTTTACTTCTAACCAACCTTTCCCAGAACTGGGTACACTTCTCTGTTCATGCTAGAGATCCATGAAAGGTGCTTGTTTTAAGGGAACGAGACCTCCAACAAATTTCAGAGCTCTTCACCCTCCTTTTTTTTTTCCGTTTTTTTTTTTACAAGTATAGCTCTTTGTAGTTGGAATTTGAAAAAGAAGCGTGATAATGAGTAGGTTCAGGGAAGGAAAGGTGTTATCTCATTAAGGTAATTACTAAGACAGCCCCACCATTACCCCGGTTTGAAAATGTGGCAATTAAAGCGCCCTACATGGGCTCCCAGAGACGAGAGAACGAGACGGTCTCGGACAACTTTTGTGTGCCCGGGCCGGGAGCGCCGATCCCGCGGGGCACGGCCCGAGGCAGCGAGGGCGCCGCCGGGAACCGCCGCAATAGGGGCCCGCGGCTGCGCCCCCGGCAGAGCGCGGCTCCTCCCGGGAAGGGCGCGGCCGTGGCGGGGGAGCCCCGGGGGTCTCGTCGAGCCCCGCATCCATTGCTGCCAGCGCAAAGCGCCTCACTTGGGTTCCTGTGAAATCCGCAAATTTTGAGGACCGGCGTTTGGGCGCTTCCATTAATAGAAGCGACTTGTGAAAAATAGGGCATATGAATATGGAAAGGCAGTTTTAATGCGATGGGCGCTTGGCTGGACCTGCTCTCTGGCTAGAAACATGCAGAGACAGGCATCGGCTTCGGTTGCCCTACGGCCCGTTGGACGGTGGGAGCAGCCCAAGGGAGGAGAGAAGTTCGGGGCTTTTTCGTGAAACGGGGGCACGGGGAAGAGGCGCCTTCGAGGGTCTCCCGCCCGACCCCCGCCGGTCCCAATGGGTCTCCGGCCCCATCAGCTGTGCTCCTCCAGGGACTGCGGGGGTAACTTCGATGCTGTCCCCGAAACATAGCAGGCGGCTCCTGCCGCGGGACGAGAGCAAAGGGTCACCCCGGCAGGCCGGGTTACTCGTACCCCCATTTCCTCGCAGACGGAGCTCCAAGATAAACCGACTGCTGGGGAAGAAACCTGGTGGTGTCACGGGCAGGAGATGTGGGCTTAGCAGCAAGATAGAATAGAAGAGGGGGGAAACGTGTAATTCCAATCTGAAACGGTTATTCGCCGCCCATTCTCACCAACCCTAGGCTGGGAAAATTTCTTACATTATCACCCTTTCCTCGGGTGAGCTCAGCCTAGCTGCACCCACTCCACGCTCTGGGCTGGAACCAAGGTTTTGGAGTGGGCCGCAATTAGGACTTATGGTGACTTACAACACGCATTTGCATAAAAGTGTGATCTGAATTTGGAGGAAGGTAAATTCTGCAAAGGGAGAAAATAACGAAAATTAAAAACCCACCCGAGTAAGAAACACTACTGCAGGAGGGATAGCCAAGCCCCGGAGCGCCAAAACGGCATTACGAGCGGGAGGCGTGTAAATGCACCCCGGGTGACTGGCACGGCAAGGAGCTCCATTTGGTGCTGCTTACTGGTTCCCAGCACCTGAGCCGGACTCGCTTGCCCGGCTGGGAAAGCAGATTCAGCTCCCGAGCACCCAGATGCCACACCGGTGCCAGGGCAAGAACTCCCAGAGCGGCAAATACAATGCTTGTCTCTGTACCCCACTCCAGAGGAGTTCCCCTTCTCACTTTCTGCTCTAACGATGGCCAAGCTAATCCCCCGAGAGGGTGAAGTAATTAAACATCATCCTGCTGTTGCATCCTGCAAGAGAGACCATCAGCCAAGGGCGGCGGAGCAGCCTGCCCGCGGCTTCGCTGCCAGCAGGGCTCAGCCCAGAGCCGGAGACCAGCGAGTCGCCAAAACCTGCCTGAGCGTACCAGGGATTCTCCGAAGGAACCTCCCGTGCCGTGCCCACCTGCAAAACACATAGCACGGCCCAGAAGAAACAAACCAAAGGGGAACCGGGCATAGGGGTCCAAAGGGTCTCCCGAGTCTCACCGCGACCGCACCGGTGTAAAACTGGAGTGATGCGACATGGGGGAAGCGGAGCGTCTCCGTCCCGCTTTTCACCCCTCCTGCTGGTGCAGAGGTAACGCTCAAACACTCGGCACACAGCCCCAGCTCAGGGCCGAAGAGCCAGGCCCAGGATAGGAGAGAGGCTCTCTCCTGGGCGGTGGGTGGCGGGGAGACGAGCCAGGTGGCGCTTCAGCATCCGGAGACTATGTCAGCCTCCTCCATCTTCACCATCGCCCGCCGGCAAGCACCGTGGAAGGCCGCCGCGAGGTCCGGGTGGGGGCGGGAGACTCCCGTGCTGCCCGGCCGAGCCCGGCCTCTGGAAGGCCGGGCGGTCCCGCGGGGCGGGACGCTGGGTGCGGACCGAGCCCGCCCGCGCCGCCCGGAGCTGTCCGTGGTGCTGAGCGCGGGCGGGGCCGCAGCCGCCCGGCGAGGTGCAGGAGTCCCCGCGTGTGGAAGGGTCGGAGCTGCTCCGCTCCTTGTGGGCCGCTGTCCGGTGCGAGGAAAGCAAACACTCCAGGCCACCCCGCGGGCTGCCGCGGTCCCTCGCGTACTGACAGCTCTGCTACACTCTCACGGCCTGTTTCCACGCCGAGCGCACCAACAGCCCCCTCTTTTCCGGCGGGTACCAGTATTTCCCGCGGTTGAAGGCTGAGAGAGCCCATTCTGTTCGTCTGGCAACAGATGAGTTTGGTTGTTTGTTCACAACCACTTCCAGGGCCGAGAGCAGGTCTTGGCCCAGAAGGGGCGAAGGGTTGAGAGGGACCGGGACTGCAGGAATTCGGCAGCTCGGCACCACATCTGGTGCCGCGGTGAAAGCAGTTGTCCGAGGAAAGAAAGGGGGACGAAACCCGGCCGGCGCATCTGGGAAGGCATGGCAGTCAACGGCGCCAAGCCGAGCCCGGTGCCTGGCCCCGCGCCGTGCCGTTCACCGCGCTGGAGGCGGCCCCGCGCATTCCGGCCCGCCACCTGGCTGGCTCTTTGTCCTACCGCAGCGCGCTGAAACGCGGGCACGTGTGCCAGGGGTTTTAAAACAAGAAACGGAGCCCGTTTCTTCCCCGTCTCGGGGCAGCCTGACCTCGGGTCGGCTCCATCCCGGTGCGAATCGGGAGCGGGATAAACAAAGGCTCACTTCCCAAATGGGGAAAGGAAGAGTGAAAGAAAGCGATTCCTGCTCCAAACCTCCTCCGGCTTAAAAGTACTTTCCAGGTGGGTCTGGAAATACGTTTCAGGGGAGGTGGTGGTTCCGCTCCCCTCTCCTCTGGCAGCCCCTGCTTTAGACACCATCCGACGGCACCGACAGCCCTGCGACGCTCCCCTCTCCTCTCTCGCTCCTTCTCTTGCCGTTCCGAAAACACGCAGAGGCCCCTGCCCCGGTGGGCACCCCGCAGCTGGCCCTGCTCGTGAGGGGGACACATCTATTTTGCATGAACTTTCCTTCCTTGTTTTCTCTACTTTTCAGAGAGTTTATGCAGTCAAAACCGAGCCATCACGAACAACGACCTGGAACTAGCTTTTTCAGCTGCACCCCCTCCTTTCGTGAGAGATTCGTTGCTTAGACTCAGGAAAAGGCCCTAACGAGCCCAAAATTTCCTACCTCTTTCCCCAGCCCGCATAGGATGCGTTTCCCGGGAAAACCTCGGTGGCGATGCGGGGCAGACAGATTTCTCTGGCTACTTAGGGACCCCCTCTCGGGTCGTTCCTGCGGGGGGTATTTGGGGGCCACGGCAGAGGCGCGGGAGAATAGTCAGCGACGGCCACAACACGGGCGAAAACCGAAGTGGGCGTTCCCGACCCGCTCCCCTTTTGTTAGATCAAGGCAAAGGTCAATATGGTTTTAGCGCGAATTTATTAGCACAGAAATCAGCAAGCCGCTCGCTAATTAGCAAAGCCCAAATAAACGTGCCCGGAGGCTTCTCTTTTCCTTTTTTCGTTTGTTGTTTGTTGGGTTTTGGTTTGGTTTTTTTTTTCCCTTCTGTCTCAAAAGAAAGGGGACCCACGAGCAAAAATAGAGAGGGAAAAAAAAAAGCGCCAAACCCTCAGAGGAGAGTATAATACCGGACTTTATGAATGTTTTATGGGTAATTGCTGTATAACTTTCTAATTTCGCAGGGGGGTATTCACCTCCAAAGGCTGAGGACAGAGCCGTCCCCGGAGCCTAGTGGAGGGTCACAGCCCCCAGTCCCAACCCACGCTCTCTCTGCCCCCGCGGGACCCGGCGGCCGGGCGGCCCAGGCCAGCATGGGGAAGGGAGTCACTCGGCAGGAAAGATGCCTGCCAGCAGAAAGGGCGGGTAAGGCGGGCACATACAGCAATAAAGTTCAAAGGCCAGCGGGGCTCGGGAGCTCCGTGTCCGCCGGGACCCCTCTGCCCTCCCTGCCTGTTTCCCATCGTTACTCACCCCGACCGCCGGCGCTCGCTGCCTGTCCCAGCTCCGTGCGGAGACAGCTGCCGGGCCGGGGGCACATCCCCAAGTCCTGTACGGTCCCGTCGCACCCGCCCCCAAGGGCCAGAGCCTCTACCCGCCGCCGCCCTGCCCAGGTGCTTAAAATAACAGCGAGGGCCACGACACCTGCGGGGGGATTTGATTTTCCTTTAAAATACAGATAGGGAAAAACAGCGCCAGTTAAACAACAAACCCAGAACTCAAAATATATTCAATATAATATTGAAAATAAAAAAGTGGCATCTGCCTTTTCTACCCTGAATTTCTTGAGTTCTTGTCACGGAGAAATTAGCTACCTTGAATTTTCACGTTTGATAAAAAAAGATAAAGTTTATTTCTTTTTTGTTTTGCTTTCCCCTGTAATTTTTCAGTCACAAAAAAAAAAATCTATATTTTATCATCTAAGCATTTATTTTACTGAATCAAAAAAGACATGAAAAGGGATAGGGAAGAACCACGTTTGTTTGTTTTAAACTAACGTATAGAAGTGAAATTTTTTCTCCTTTTGGACGACATATAATAAATATGATATAGCACTCAGCACTCGGTCTGTACAATTCTGTTCGCATTAGGGAGCATGCCACTTTGCAATAAGAAAAAAAAAAAAAAAGTCATGAGAAAAATCAGTGCAAAGTTCTCCGTTTCCCCGGTCTTCTCCGCCGAGCGGGGGTCGAGGTGCTCTCATTCCCTCCGTCCTCCGCAGCCGTTAGTCTCTCCGGCGGGCTCGGGCTCCCTCTCCCTCTCCTCCTCCACCCCCTCCGTCCCTCTCTCTCTCCGAGCTCCAAGTCCTGCCTCGCAGGAGCCGAGGTCGGCGGGTCGCCCCGCGGCACTGCCCGCCTTCCCCCGCGTGTGGTCGTTTCACTTACGGGCTTGGCTCTGGGTTCACGGTTCAAGAGTCCCTGCTCTGACTGATCGCCTCCCTCGGTGGCCGGTGGCTGCCTGCAGAAGCTCCTGCCCCTCGGCTTCCCCTCGATTCCTCCTCTGCGGTGCTGGGGCTTTTTGGGGGACGGGGAGGGGAAGGGCTCGTTGCGGGGACCGCAGTGTCGTTTCACCGAGGGTGCGGGGTGCCGGGCATGGGGTTGGCCAAGGGGTTGAGGGCCGGCTGCCCGCCGGGCCCCAGCCCGTGGATCAGCACCCGCGGCACCAGTGGCCGCTGGAGCTGGGGGTGCGGCGCGGGGGGAGTCCGGTACATGCTGCTGTACATGGCTGCGGCCGCCGCGGCCGCCGTCGTACTGTCCATGCTGCCCAGAAGGCTGGGGTGATAGAAATAAGGCGAGGGGAACATCCGCTGCAGTGCTGAGTAGTTCCCGGCCTCGGCCAGCAGCTCCAGGCCCACTGCCGTCTGCCGCTTCCACTTCGTCCTGCCGGGAGGAGCAAGAGGCGGCTGCAGGGCGGGTGCCACGATGGGGCACCTAACCCGGTTTCGCGAGAGTCTGCGGGTGGCGAGCCCCCTCCCCTGCGCAGCCCCGCACCACCAGGGCCCCGATGGGGCGCACTGGCCCCGTGGGCCCGCACACGGTGCGATCCTCCCGGCTGTGCCTAGTTTCCCCTCCCAGCCCCGCACCCCACGACACATGCATAAGGCGACTACGGCCAAATTAATAGCCGTGGTACACAGTTAGATCGCAGCGCGCTGACACTAATGGTTTGCGACAGAATTAGGGTGGCTGCGACCGTATGTAATGAGACAGAAAATTACGGCAGCGGTGACAGGGGCCGGACCCCCCAGCCCGCCGCCGGGGAGGGCGCGGGGCAGCCGTCGGGATCCCCCCGCACCACCCTGGGTTACCGCGGGCAGGAGCCCAGCGGCGCCCGCCCGCCCCGCGGCTCTCCGGAGAGACCCTGGGCCGTCGCCCCGCCTGGGCCCGTCTTACCTCCGGTTCTGGTACCAGGTTTTGACCTGCGTGTCGGTGAGGTTGAGGGCGGCGGCTAAGTCCATGCGGTCCTGCACGCTCAGGTACTTCTGCCGCTCGAAGCTGCGCTCCAGCTGGTTCAGCTGGTGGTCGGAGAAGGCGGTCCGTGCCTTTCGAGGCTTCTTGGCGCGCACCGGCGGGCTGTCCCGACTGCTGCTGATCTCCCGATCGCCCTCCTCCTTTGTCCCTGCGAGCGAGCCGAAGCGCGGTGAGGGCCGGCGGGACACCGGCTCAGCCCCCGCCCCGCCCCGCCGCGGTTACCGGGCCCCGCCGGCCCCTCCCCACGGGCTCCTCCG
>VZRE01002156.1:365551-408051 GCA_013396775.1 Cephalopterus ornatus
GCAGCGCCCGCGCTCGGCGGGCTCCGCCGCGCCCGCCGGCAGCAAGGCGGAGGAAGGAGCGCGGCCGCGCCGCAGAGGGTCCACAGCGGGAACTGAGGGGGCCGGGTACCGCAATTCCTCCGGGAATTGGCGGAGCGCGGAGGTTCCGCGGAGGTTCCGCGCAGCCCCGCGCAGCGCGGCCGCGCTCTGCTGCCCCCTGGCGGNGTTCCCGGCCCCCGCCCCGCAGCCGGGGGACGCTCTCCCGCGGTTCCCGGTCCCGTTGTGTTGATTCCTCCGGCGTCAGGCGGTGGCGGAGGAGGAGATAATATTGATGAGCGCGTTGTCTGAGACTGACATCAAATTAGCGGCCTCCATATAGGAAGGCTGAGGAAGAGCGTCTAACACGGCGGGAGCGGGTGGGAGGCGAGGAAGCCGCTTCTCCTCCTCCGCAGCGGAGCCGCGCTCGGCCGGCGCAGGCAGCGGCGATACGAGCGGAAGCGCTTTCATTACGCGGCCTTCCTGACGGGGACACGGAGCCTCCTGTACTTCCCTCATCAATACAGCGGAGCTTTTTGTCAGTAATTTGCAGTAAGTGTCTGCGGCCCTTCCGCGGGGCCCTGCAGTCATTAGCGGCGGCAGATCCGCGCGCCTCCTAATTGGAAGCGTTGGGCCTTATCAGCGGCGGATTTTCCAGGACCTTTGACAGATACCAATACTAAAATCATTGTTCACTTGTCAATTTAAAAGACCACTAAAGCAGCTTATTTTGGTTTTAATTGGCGCCTCTTCGCCCCTCCCCGCCCGGCAAAAAACACGAGGGAGCGTCTCTATTAGCACCCGCTTCGCAGCGCCATGTAGGTCAGCGCGGAAGGGGGGCGGCCCTACATAAAACAAACAAACAAGCGAACAAACAAACAATCGAACAAACAAAGAAGCAGAAAGGGTGGCAGTGCCAGGGACCCGCCCCAGGCGCAGGCCGAGGCGGGGGCGGCCGCGCCCGGGCTCCTTCTCGCCGGTTGCCCCGGCTTCGCTCGCCCCGTCGCGACGGGACGCGGGCTTCCCCGCTCCAGTAGCGCTGCCAGATGCAGCAAAACTAATATGTGTAAACGCTTTAGAGCCATCATCCGGTCCGCTTGCAGCGACGCTTCCCCGGGCGGCGGCCGCGGCCCGGCGACAGCGGCCGAGGCGGCGGCACCCCCGTCGGGATTCGGCCCTCCCACCCACCGCGAGTAGGGGGGGTCGCACTGGGATTTCGTTTTTAATTTCATTTTTGCCAATCACACTATGTTCTGATTTTCCGGCCAATTTTAAGTAGCTGATGTTTTGTTTGGCTGCTGTTTTATTTGCTGTCAAAAAGAATTTGATGCAGAAACCATTTAAGCATGTATACAACCCATGGAGGGATTCATTTGACCTCATTATACTGCAATAAAGAAGAAATCCAGTTTGTTAAATATCACCGAACCGCATGCATTTCACATCAGATCATAAGAGTTATGCTTCAAAAGATTATTCCAGAAAGTGCTTGGGAAGACGGAACGGGTTAACTTTACTTGCCAGAAGGTGTTCTGACAAACACAGGAAAAGAGAGAGAGATGCAGCCCCCTTTAAGAGCAGAGCAACTGAAGAAAAAAGAGATTTATGCTTTTAATTAATGGCAATTAAACCATGCCTGTTGGCTTGGCCTATGGCAATTGTTCCCTGCAAAAAGGAGGCCGAGCTGGTGACAAGCATTTGAATCCGCTAAGTTCTGTCAAGGGAGCTGACTCTGCAGGCATCAAAACCAAACTAAATCAATAAAAGAATTAAACTTTTATAAATTGCATTTTGACAAGTATCAGATACCGTTAAGCTTTGATATTATGAATTCCTCGGAGGAGATGCAAACAAGAAGGGCCGCAGTTAGAGATCCAAACAATCAAAGAGGCTTGTTAACATGCGCTGTCAAATGCATCAGTGCTATTAATTACTACAAATTAATGTGACTCTCTCTTCCTCTGGTGATTGGAATAATAATCAGCTGGATTCATGGAATGAGCACAGAGAACATATGCAACCCTGCCAAAAATAATAATTTAAGAAACCAGGAGACATTTGCAATCTTTATGCTTACAGGCTTGATAATTTGCTTGTTGCTAGTGTGTCCCACTTTACCCCATCCTTCTGACTGCTGGAAACTGTCTCATCTGCATCCCAAATGGACACACTCTCACTCCCTGGCTGCAGCAGGACTTGTCCTTATGACAAAGTCTTTCTCCTTTTCAGGAGAGGTGTGAAGGCAGGAGGACACACAGCCAAACATCTCACCCCGGCTGCCCAGGCAGGCCCTCACCATGGTCCCAGCCTGCTCCCCATAGCTGGATCTGCCCAGATACCCCTCTGCAGCTTCAGCTCCTGCACCTCACAGGAAATCAAATATTGGAAATGAGAATGGTATTTTTCCCACATGGAGAGGAGGTATGGAGATAGTAAAACCATGGTACACATACATCTGTCAAGCTCTAACCCTATTTCAGTAATGCAAAGCAGAAAAAACACACTACATTCTCCTACTCCAGTGAAATACCATTTCCAGTGCTAGCACAGAAACAAGCCAGCCCAAAAGGCTGTATCATCTTCTCACAAAAAGATTAACCATCCCTAGGCTTTGGTTTCTTCCCCTGTTCAAACAACAATGCCCTTGCTACTACAATAGCACGCAACCAGTTTCCAGCTCAAACCACTCCTTGCAAAGGGCACAGCAGAGCTCGGAGCATCTCTCACCAACTCTTCTGGTTTTGCTGCTACCACAAGATGCTATCTTTCCACAGTCTTTGAGAAAGGACCCTTCTAGCTCTGCTGGACTTCAGAGAAGTCCTGTATTTTTCTCTACTCATACAACCAGAGAAAAGATGGAGTTGGAGACAAGGCTTCTGGGGATAAGGGAGTCTGAGGTTCTGTGGCTTAGTGGTGAGTGATAACTCCAAACGTACAATGCCCTTACTCAGGCATGCCAAAACCCACAGAGCAGTATGTGATAGCCGTAGAAAGCAGAGTTCTCAGGCACCTTGGCACCAGCAGGCCAGGTTTGCTGGGGAGAGGCCTGGCATAGAAGCCTCCTGTGCTGCTGGTTGCTGCTTCTCTTCTCCCCACCAGCTGGACCTTTGTTCACAGGGTCCTTGTCTCCCCTGTCTACACCAAAGGGCTGGGGGCTGTAACCCAGCTTGCAGGGAGATCCAAGGCAGCCAGTATAAATGTACATCAGAGCGGAGGAAGCCTTGATCCAGGGACACCCTCTTCTCACTGCCTAAGGAGACTCCCTGCTGCTGGAGGGCTCCAGCACTGTGCTTGAAGCCAGAGCTGAAGGCAGGGCTCGGGAAGAAGAGCAGATGGGTGAGAGAAAGAGAAGAAGCATAAAATTGATGGATGTCATTTTGTGTTCCCTTGAACACTGTAAACTAAAACATATTCCAACCTTTGCCCAGGGAACGACAGGGATAGGCAGGGTGGCATGCTTCTTGCAGCCCTGAAATGGAAACAGGAGCAGAGGAAAAGAGCAGGCCAGTTGTGCCCACCCTGTGCAATGTGTGGGAGAGCTCCACGGTCCTTTGCATTAACGCATCAGGGTCAAAGTCTTCATCCCCAAATACCTCTTTCTACAGACCAACAAATCCCATTCCCTGGACCATGTGGGTAGAATAGCAAGTTTCTTAATCAAGTAGGAGCTAAAGAGGCCTCAAATCTCACTACCTAATGTCTGCTGCTCTGTAAGAAGGTCTGTGTCTCACACCCTTATGTGTGGTGCGGAACTCCTGTAGCCACACACCACAGAAATGCAACAAATCCATCTTGTAAACAGGAAGCAAGGGCTGAGCAGAGCCCCTACTTCCCTGCTAAAGGAGGTTCTCTGACAGGCACCCCTCTAATTCAGGATAGGAGGCTCCATGATGGAACTAAAGGACAGTTTCTGACTACAGTGAGATGAATTAACTTGACACCATCTGGCAGCAGTTTTTCATTTTTGACAATATTTAAAACTTAATTTGAGCTCAGGCAGTGATAAATAGGTCTCAGTATTCACCTGGCTTTGGTAACCTCTTGACCTAGGCATATCAAGTCATTTATCTGAGGCTGTAGATTCTGATATTTTACTGCTGTGCCCAATCTAAATAGACTGCTGGACACTGCCTTTATTGTACTCTGGTAATCCTGGATTGATCCTGCTGAAGCAAGTAGGGAGCAATGACATCTATGTCTGTCTTTCATCAAACACATAATGAAAGTTGGTCATGTTTAAGCATGTTCTCCCAGCTGGAATCTGTAACAGATGATAACCATGAAGCATTAGTGTTCCCAAACATCTAATGATGGGGTAGGGTGGGCATTTTATTATTAATGTTACAATTATTTCCTTTAAAATCTAACTTAGCTCTACTTCCTCACTCTAAATACTGCCGACAATGGCTTTAGCATGCGTACATATGTCTATGCATGTACATACACATATAGATTCTTGAGTGTCTATAAGTAAATAATCTCTTTAAACAGAACAGCATGACAGCAAAAGCTTTCAGATGAAAACATGGTGTGAAAATGTGGCATGTCTCTTCTATTTTCTATGGCAAATGCAAAGAAAATTTATTGGTTCAAATATGTGTAATCATTTTTATCTGATTACCTGTAGATGCTCTATATGGCTCTTTGCATGAGACAGTATATTCTCTGTCTCCTGCAGACATCCCAGTTTATTACAAGCTTCCATTCTTTCACTTATCTTTATGAATTTGAAGGAGCTGCTTTGAATTTGTCACTTATTTTTAACAATATAATTTTCTTTGGAAGGAACATTCCGGCTAAGCTTGACATGTGATATTTAATCACATATTGACCACTCAGAATTACTTTAATGCTTCCTGTCAGCTCCAGTACAGCAGGCAGAGTTCAAGCAACACATTTGCCTGGAGTTCAGTATTCATTTAAATCAAATTTGTCAGCTTTCAATTTTTTTAAATGTAATATTTTATTTTTATTAAATGCAAGTTAATAATGCCTTGTCAGGCCAAGGGCATATTTCAATGTGAACTCAGATGTTAAGTGAAATTGGAGCCATAACACCCTGCTAATAGAGTCATATAATCATCTTAATGCCAGCATCTCAACCTAACACAAACATGTGCTGGCTTTGTGTTCAGTTGTCTCAGGGAGCCTTTTCAGATGCATAAAACACACCCGCACAAACACACACACTCATCCTTTTAAATTCACGTGCTCCTGGATGCAGGTGCCAATAACAGTTGGGTGTGTTACTTAAAGATTTCCACATGCTCTTTTTTCCTCTTCATAAGGCAGCTTACTTGACTGGTGACATAACAGCCTAGGTTATTAAAGTTGTCTATTCCCAGTTTCATCTCTAATTTTCCATGATGCTATCTATAGTGACTTGATTTTTTTTTCCTGACAATATTTATGCATAGGAATACAGCTTTCCTACAGAGGGGTGCACAGTGAGCACCTGCCCACCATACATGCTACCTTGCATATGTCTGGGTGCGTCAATATTAGACACACACGTATATAAAACATTTGTGCATCGCAAGCATGTATACAGTTCGTCTGCTCACACTAAACACTGCATGATACACACCCACAAATGGCAGGTGATTCTCTGCAGTATTTATCTTTGCCTGAGTGAAGAGTTATCACTCTTGTTCACAAAGAAAAATGTAGCAATGAGCAGCCATTGCACATTAGAAGGTAGGAGATGGATGGAGACTGATCTAGCCTTATAAACATACTGTAAACCACAGCACTGTAAAGTAATATAGTGTCACAGAGGGTGATAAAGCACTGCATCTTTACCAAGCATTTCCCAGCAGCAGGACAAACCCAGTCCCCATGCTGCAGCTGTGGGCTTCAAAGCCATTTCAGCTGCTGTGCCCTGCTGGGGGTGGGTAATGGCACCTTATGTCTTTCACCTCTTAAATCACTGGCTCTGAAGGGGTACAGGTCAGCCGTGGCAGAGCCATCCCTATCTGACAGCTGTGCTGAGGCAGTGGTGGTAAGGCCCTGGCCTGCATGGCCTGGGCAGACAGGTGTCCCCATCATTGGCTACCCGTGCGACTGACACTAATTGGCACCCTCGTCCCTTGTCAGCAGGCTCGGTGGAGGGGCCAGGAGTGAGTGGGCGCAGAGATGCACACACTCCTCTCACCCCAGCACCAACTTTCCAGGCCAGGGCTGGAGCCCATTATCCCATACAGCAGACACCTGCATCCTTCCTCCCAGGAAAGCCGTGCTCCAACAATTCCTACAGCCATGAATGTAATTACAGCACAGGGTAATAATGGTGAAGGGAGAAAGGGAGATGCACAGAGGTTAAGCAATGTTTTCCAGTGACATCTGAGAGAAGATGATGCGTCGCCACTGTAGAGAGAGATAGCAGGCCTGTTAAGGAGGGTCAGGGCCACGGAGGCAGGAGTTTTTATGTTAAAAGCACCCAGAGGATGTTCCAAGGCAGATCCAGGCATCCAAGACATTTGTGTCCAAGACTAGCATAATGGGTTGAAGAGGGCCTTGGAAGGGTTTTAAAAACAAACAATTGGGTTTCTCACAGGTTTGCATAAACCTCTGAACATGTCTCTCCTGCCTCTGATCAGGGAGGTAACAGAGGTGCAGTTCCAGAATTGTTTCCCCAGGCAGCTCTGGAGACTTCAGTTTTTAACCCATCTCTGGTAGAAAGTGTGAGAGGAGGAGCCATAACACCCACTGTCTCCCATGAAGAAAGTGTCTTCTTGGGCCCCTGGGAGCTCCCCAGCCCAGAGCACCACCATTGTCCCTTCACTGCTCAACTGAGCAGAGGGAGGGCAGAGCAACCCTAGTCCCGGTGATGAGAGAGGGGCATGTCAAGCATATTTGAAATTGAGACATTTGTTTTTCCTGTGCTCACCTCCGCCACACAAGCACACAGCTGCAAGCGGAGGCATTGAGCTTTCCTTCCCAGCTTTTTCTGCTCTGCCAAGGCCAGCAGCACAGGTGCCCTGTGCACGTTCTGGGGTGTCCCACATGCGTGGGAACAGGTATGCTGTAATGGTTTGGATCCGGCTTTCATGCTGAATGTTCAAACCTTACAGTTTGCAGCCTCTCCCCCCGGCCATGAACACAAGGGAAAGGGAGAAGGGAAAAGCTACTGAAGACACTGAAATGACCAAACCAAAGCTGTATAAAAATATATATATATGTATTTACACCTATATACAATTAGAATACTATGTACACAGAAAAAGGGACCCCAAACATGAGCATACTCATACTTTCCACAAGCTTTTGTGGCAGCCAGGGGTATGGGCAAAGCCTCCTCCAACAGAGAGGCCAGCTATCCGGGGGTTAAAGGTGCATCTTTGGCACCATCTCCTTACATTTTACCTTTAACTGCATCTATTTTAAAAATTCCCCGTTGAGCATGCTGAAAACCTCCATGCAATATCCAACCCTCAGCATGAGCCCAGACTGCCTCCGTGGCCCCGGCTTTTCCCAGTTTAGGGGTACTTCAGTTGTCATTGCTTCCACCCTAGGCTAACCTTGCCATTCCGTGCCACCCCCAGCACAAAGGGAAAACACACCTCTGTCAGGCTTTAACACCCTTCAGTAGGTTTTTCAGCAGTTACCTGGTGCGAGGATCCCTTGTCCAAGCCCATGCCCATCAATAGCCAGTGTCTGGCAGTCACTGGCTAGATCCCAGTCAGTGCTGGAGGTGGGACAGGGATAGGCCAACACAGAGCCCACCTCAGGATCTACTCAGAGATAGAGATCAGCATCCTGCATCCTCCACAGGGAAAAGAAAGGAAAAGGATGTTGAAAAAGTGTGTCAGGGTACAAAGTTTTTATTCTCTGCTCTTTAGTTGGTACCTGAGAACAGAAACGCCCTGGACAGAGTTGGATTGGGCTGCAGCCATAACTGTGCCCATGGGTTCCAGGACAGTGCAGGCAGGCAGGGGCAGTCGAGCACTGGGGCTCCTGCCCAGTGTCCTGCCCACTGTCACTGCCCAGTGGAGCTGTGCTTGGGAACACGTAATGATGCTCAAGTAATAGTTTCTCAGGCTTCACTGCTCTCTTGGAAGCCAAAAATTAGAGCCACTTGCAGAATAAAGAAGCACCTGCACCTCTTGTCACACAGCTCAGCTCCATCTACAGCCAGGGAAAGCACTTCCCACCATGCCTTTCCATGGATAGAGAAGAAAAACTGCTAGAAGACATTTCCTGACTGCTGTATTCCCCCTGGAGATCAGCAAGACTTTTCTAAGGAAGGAAGACATTGCAACTGTATTTCTAGGCCTGTTACACCTCTTTGCTGTCCATCCCGCTCTCCTGGCGCAGTGCTTCCCATCACTGAACACGCAACTCTTCTGCCTCACTCCCATGCCACAGATTTATCTCAGTGCAGAGCAGTTTGAGCTAATGCTGTTATCTTAAAACTGGTGTAACAGAAAATCAGCCAGAAGAGGTTCACATCCACTTACATGTTCATTCAGACTGTCCAGACATCATAAAGCTGTCCAGATTCTAATGATCAAAAATGCAATAAGTTGGCAATAAGGCATATATATTAGTTATAACTGCAATTCAAGCATTATCTAGTTTACATAAGAGTAGTTAGAATCACAGTTGACCTTTTGTAGAAACATAGGGCTATGCTTAATTCTAGCCACTAGCATTCAAAACATTTATTTAAATGATATTCCTAATTAATAATTATATATTTTTTGAAAATAATTTTTATGGCAAACTGAAAATTACTTGTATCTAGTATATTTGAGGAAGAGAGAAACCTGTTCTTTATACCAACACACTCAAATTCTCTGGAAAATTGTGTAATTTGCAACAGCAGAGTAAAAAATATATGTTTATTCTAAAACTACGTTCTGTGAACAGAAAAGCAGTTATATTTAACCTTTGTCTAAGAATGATCAAATAACATTCAGTCACGTGAGACTTCCACCTATTTACTTCTCAGTTCTTCTGTACTAACTATTTATTGCTTCTTGTACCAGTCACAAAAATTCCATTCTTTAATGGGGAACACATATCATATCACAGCCTTCCATGATTCCTGGCACCTTGGGCTAGAGCCTTCTCCCCAGTGCCCTACAAGGCAGCACTAGCCTCAGGAGTCAGGGAGAGGCAACAAAAGCATCAGCTGGAAGAACCACTGCAGGAGGAAAATATGGAATAGCCCCCTCCATTTTAGCTGCCTTTGAAGTCCACAGGTCATTTTGCAAGCCCTTCGCCATGTCAGGATGTCTGGCAATAAAATAGCATTGATTTTTAGGGGATGGTTTGGAGGGGTCCATTGGAGAGCAGGAATGTTTCGCATGAGCAGGGACAGCTGGGGCAAGCCCACCATTTGCAAACGTGCCTGTGGTTATGCTTTCAATAGGTGGCACTTATGAATAATAATATGCATAATCTATCTTGTGCCCAGGCAGGAGAGAAACCATAAGTGGACAAGCCTGAAGGCATGGCCGTCTATTAAAGGTTGCTTGGGAATTCTCTGCAGAGTTAGGGCAAAACTGTGCTGCTAAACATGGCTGGGGGATTTGCATGTTTAAGAAAAGAGGACTAATTGAAAATCTCTCTCTTCTGGATGAGTGATTTACATTTCTTACAGATCAAATTACAGAGGGTGAAATACAGTTTTGCCCTTTTGTTGTTTATTTGATTGCAACCTTTCATTGCTAACTTTTTTTTATATTAAAGCGCTTCAACACAGGCTGTCAGAAATGGCCCAAATTCCCATGCCATGCTATGCACCTAAGTCTAAACCCTTCAGAAATTCAGAGTCCTGCTTTGTTCTGTGGCCATTTGTAGACATCTTGAATTAAGCACCCAGGGCTCAGGATCTTGGCAATTAGCAATATAAAAATAATTAGGAAATTGCCAAAAAAAAACCCCAAAAACAAACCCACACTCACTCCTACCTATCTTTACAAATGTAATCTAGGTCTATTCCCACCAGCAGCGAGGACAGTTTATCATGAGGGAGAGACATATTTGATTTTAAAGTAGTCCAGGAAGTAATGAGATAAGCATCTTGGACTTTTCTCAGAGAAAGAGGTATCAAACTGACCCTTATTTTTTATCTGTTTATATAATGTCCCAGCTGCCTTCTTTTAAAAGAAACTAAAAAATGGTATTATTTAAAAATAAGAAATACATGTTTAATTCTGGTGGATCCACTTCCTTTGCACTGCAAACCATGGAGCAGCCACTGTCCAGATCTCCAGAATACTCCCATTCCCCAGGGACCATGGGAAATTACTTTTACTCCTAGTGAGGTAACCCAGCCCATGAAACGGTTCCCACCAGCTCAGAAATAAGCCTGGTATGGAGCAGAGGAAGGAGGCTCAAAAAATCCAGCATTTACCTGTGAGCCAGGGAAGAGGAGCAGATGAGGAAGAGCTCTTCCATGAGACATCAGCTTGCCTCAGCAGGAGAAGGTCTGCAATGGGGGCACCACAAACATGATGCTCATAAGAAATGTGATGCCAAGAGTTCTTACATCAGGAAGAGGTTTCTCGATGTATGGCTCAGCTGATGGCTAACTCCAGCAGGGAGAGCAGCCTCAGCAAGCAACAGGGACTCAAATCACCTCTGGGGCAGGAGACCCACACTCACCACTTATTTATCACACCTAAAACAACACAGCTGCAGAAGAGTATTGGAGTGCTGGTATGTTAATTGCAGATAGCTGTATGAGGAGCAGACAACATCATGGCCCTAGTATTAAAAGAAATGGGGCAGGGAGGTGACAAAATTTAACACTGCAAATCACAGATAGGGGTTTTCTAAGTCCATGTACACAAAAGGCAAAGCACAATGAAAACTGGAGAAAACAACACTCAAGTATAAAATACCAAACATTTTAACTTTGTTTTGCTTGGCCAACTGAAATACTAATCTGTTGGCATGGGAGGAAAACACATCTCCAGATCTTGATAAAGCTATGGGAGGTTATTTGGAGGATGGCTTCCCTGGGTCAGCTAAAAGTGGTTCTGCTCTGCTGAAATATATTCCGTCCTGTGACTTATCACAGCAAGTTGCCCAAAGATGCTGTGGTGGATGAGTCGGCAGCCCAGGATTTTCCCACACTCTACCTCCAGGTGTTCCAGGAAAGGAAAATTAAGTGCTGAAAAAGAGAAGGGGGAACGCAAGAGGAATCCAATATCAGGCTTTCTGCTGGCTTTGCTGCTGCTAATCGTCTCCGTACACGTGAACTGGATTAAAATGTTCCCATATTAGAGCTGTGGCTGTGAATAGGTGTAAATTACTACACAAGGTTCAAGGCAGTGCTCAGCCATGTCCAAGCTGCCTAATTAGTAGTTGTTAGTGTGGCAGAGCTATAAAGTGCTAATATTCAAATGTTATGACTGTGATGCCTCTTGCCAAAATCCATAAAGTGTTTGGAAGCTGGCTAGTGTTACTGACTAAACTCTCTCTTCCCTCTCAAGCAGAGGCTCAAAGGCAGCCATGCTAATTAACCCCTCCTTTTAGTGCATCCATGGTGAAAATGTAACACTGCACCAGGGCTGCTGCCACAACAGTGCCTGGCCCTGGCAGGAGATGCTGCAGGGCTGCAAGAGCAGAGCTCTTGCTTTCTGTCTCAGGCAAGACAGCCCTCTAATTTGGGTATTGCTGTTCTGGGTGGCAAAGATGAAAAATCAAGTGGTTTTTTTTTTGTAGGACTGTTATTTTAAAACTAAACCCTTTGACTCACACAGTCAACCTCTAAAACAAGGCCTACAGGACAGGAGAAAAGCACTCATATAACATATAGTACTTGACATTGCCTATGGCTAAATATAGGGAACAAGATGTTCTCCGTGGCCATACCAAGCTTCCTTAGTCATATACACTTTAATCTGAGCCCCGCTACGGGGAGAGATCCCTGGCCCCATTCTCCCTTCTGAGCAACAACAGCAGGGCAAGCACAATGTGCGTCCACTGAAGCATGGCCAACGCGACACCAAGGCACAGCTCTATGCAGATCAACCCAGTCAGGCAGGAGCATGCCCTTGGTGCAGTTAATTTCAGAGTTATTTTCTATGGTTAGCATCAAAGACATTTCCTACTGCATGCACGTATGAAATTACGGCTCACTAATTTCATAAATGGCAAAGCACATGTCTGGCCCCCTTCCCCCCAAATCCTCTGGAAAGCTATGTGTTGTACCCAGCCAGCACAGCCCATGGCGCAGAGACATCCCTACTCTGGACTGATGACCACAGCACCTCTGGGAGGAGAGGGCCATGGGCAAGGGCTGCCTGGGGATCCTCGCCATGTGTCCATCTTCCCCAGAGGTAGGGGTCTCAGGAACTCAACTACAGCCTGTGAATCCACAGGGTTTCAGTCCAGCCTACCTACACTGATGCCGACACCAAATGTCCTGAGCTTGCAGCCACCTAGAGCTCTGCAGAAGTTCACGCCATGATCCCTGCCTTGCCACTGGAAAACTGACCTGCCACAGGTAGCACAGTTTTCCCCAGCAGCACACATAGGCAAAGCAGTTCCATTTCTTCAATCTGTGGCTCCTTCATCCAGCCAAATTCTCTAAAGAGAAGACCTTCATTTTGTATCATTTTTACAACACTTTCCAAATCCCCAAAAACTTATGCTTGAAATACATATAGTGAGTTGACTAACAGACTTGGTTTTGCCAATACAGCTTGATCCAAGTCCACAAAAAAAATGAGAAGCCCCACTGAACTCAGGCTTTGGCCTCACACGAGGGTAGGTTGAGGCTGTGGTGGGGAGAAGGGCTTTGGTCGCCCAGCACAGTCCTCTGGCCATGACAGCTGGGAGATCTCTGATGGTAGGTTCGGCAGATGCAAGCACAGGGAGAGCTGGATGGGGCTGGACACCTGCATAACTCTCTGAAAAAGTATCCCATAAAAAAAAAATTAAATCTCTTCAAACACAGCAGAGCCTCTCAGCAAGGCAGGCGTTGGCAGAGCTGAGCTCAATCACGCCACGCAGGAGGGAAGTCCCTGTGACTGAGAAGCGAATGGGTGTCTGCAGCACAGCATAAATTAATATAGCAGCTGCTGCTTTTGCAGGAAAATCAAACCCCAGCCATCCCCTTTCACAAAGAGAAACTTCACAGATGCACTATAGGATATTTCATTACTAAGTATTTTGAATTTTCAACATGAGAAATATTACCTAGTGTTAGTTACATTTTTTGTTTCATAGGGAAGGAATTAGCATTCCTGGGGCTCAGAAAAGAGGCACATGCCACCGAAGCAAGCAAATATGATTATTTCTTTGTTTTCATAGGTCCTTATGCAGGCAACTGCAGGTCTTGGAGACACACTCCAGGCCTGCGTCAAAGTATGGCACGCCTTCATTAGCACTTCAAGGGCTCTGAATCTGGGGAAGGGAAGGACTCCAGTCTCAGAGGCAGATTCTTCATCAGTGTACACCATGTAAGCGTGAGGTTACTCCTGATTTATTCTGGCATGGCTGAAAGTAGCACCTGTTCCCTGTATTTATTTATGTCTTCTATAAAAGATTTATCAGTTTTAAAAAGAGAGACAGATTATTGTCTCATTTATACCAGCATAACTCTGGAATAGCAAAACCAACTCCAGATAGTTGGAATGTCTTAGGGAGCTCATCTGGCCCAGTGGCTTTATTTCTGGAGCTTTGCTCCACCTCCGAATTTTAAAAATGGTATGTTCATGCTCTGAGGCAAACCTCATTTTCCAGCTCAAACATTTTATGCAATATTTTAGTAGGCTATTTCATACTGCTGTTCAGTCTCCAATTTTAAGTATTATCAATAATGTATTCTTCTATGTAACCTCTTTAACAATCACAATAGAATAAAATAAAAAACACATCAACAAAAAAATTGTCTCTGCTTGGCAATGCTGTGTGAATGTTAAATTTCCCATTTCACAATGCAGCCATCACTATAAACTCTGAGGGCGGATTAACGCTCTTCTGGTACTTCACTGTATCAGAACACGGATTTGCAGACAACAGCTGCAGCAAATTCCCTTGACTGAGAAGAATTACAAGTATTATCACCTAGATCATTAAACTGGGTTCATAGATTGCAGAATGTCTTCAATCAATTCATCTAAGATAACTTGAAGCCAGCTGGACCCCCTCAGTGAGAACTTGACTTAATTGGCCAATAAGTGGCTGGAAAAGGTGCATGCGATTTGATAAAATTACAGACTGCAGAAGTGATTACAGTTTGGAGAACCACAGAGGGTAGCCTCCGGGTCAGGCCTTTTGGAGAGGGCTAAGTTAATGTCCACTATTAAGTGCTGCTGTGAAAAATGTTGGCCCACTTGGTGCTCAGATGTAAAGTGTATCCAGGTCATTCCTCAGCTGATGGAGGGAGAGATGTGCACATTTATCACTGCTCTGGCCTCATTTCTGCCTTGGTAATAGTCATACACTAACAACTGCTGGCAGTTTCATGGTTTTCTGGGTACCCTTCATTTTATTGGCATAACTAAAATATTATCTGAGGAAAGCAATCCATCTGCTAAAGAAAAACACTTTCCTTCAATTATGTCCCCAGAGTCTTTTCTTAAGAAAGGTTAAAACACCAGGAAGTTGAAAAATATACATTAGTTTGTTTTTATTTTTTCCAATCTACTGCAAATATGCTTGCTTGTTACTGGATAAGTGGTAGGCCTACAGATTTACCACTGCAAAATGTTAGAGAATATGCCTAGCTTTAGGAAAAGGTCAAACTCACAATATCAAATTAGCTTTTAAGTACAAAACATTATTTAAAAGCAATTGCCTATCTTCCTCTTCCTGCCCCCCACAAAAAAAGGATAGAAAAGATTGCATAAGGAATTTCTCCATGATTTCATATTTCATAATGAAATAGATGAGATCATTTGCAGAAAAGCAATATTTTTTAGAGCTACAGCGTGCAAAGAAACTATCGCATTACCCGACTGCGTTAAATATCATGGAAAAACAGAGCTTGATCCTGCATGAGCTCAGCAGGCAGGGCTCCCATTGACCTTGGCGAGGGGCTACTGCGCGTGGGTGCCTCCCAGGCATTAACCCTTTTGTTAGAGTCCACCCCAAGACAGGGCTTGCAATCACTTCTGCACCGATAGAGTGTACCTGCTGTGATTCCATGTTACTGAGGCTGCATATTTTTCATGGATTAGATAATTTTCATGGGGTTTGTTTTGTTATTTTTAAATCCCCACCTTTTACAGACCTAGCGCCAAGACTCAGATATCTGATGCAGATATTCGGAAGTAGCTTGGTCTCATTTCAAGGATTTTTTTGCTGTTGGCTAAGTTGTTATAATAGTAAATGGTGTAACATACAGTCAAAAGCCTAGGGGTTGCATAGTTAGCTAGATGCACACAAAACACAAATTAATGAAGTGTGGAAGGACATGTTACATTTTACCATCAAAACAGGGAAAGATGGGGCTCTGACACAATGATTTTAGGCTGCAAGTATTAGGTCAGAAAAGAATTCTACTTAAAAAACAAAAAAAGGTACAAAATGCCTTCTTTCCTAAATGCTTTCCTTTCATATGTCAGAACTGCCGGAATGCAGTTTTATCTCACCCACAGACAGAAATTAGGTTGCCATTTGGTTACTGAATCTCCTACCATGTAACAGAACATATGTTTCTTCCCAAATAACCACACAAATCTTGTCCCACCAAGCTACAAAGCGCAGTCACCCAGGTAACAGGATGAGGTAGGCTCAGTGGAGAACCTGTCTCCAGTTTTTGAATAAAATATCTATTCATGAGGGTCCTGTAAAGAAAGGAAGGTCAGGTTTAGTCTTTCCCTAACTGTGAGAAGAAGGTACCCGTTTCCAAATGTCTCCGGTGAAAACAATCCATTTTGGTCATGGGGACTTGGCCGCAGCTTCTCCCGTTCCCTGGGATCTCCTTCCCCACAATGAGTTTTCTCTTTCCCCTGTTGATGCATATGTGCTTATTCCCTTCTGCATTTGGGACACTTACACATTCCAAACTTCCGCATGAAAACATGGTGCCTGTCACAAGCATAGAGATATCATGGATGTTTTAATTTCTGGTCCTGCCACTTCAGCCAGGTGGTTCAGTTAAATGAGTAACGCTCTGTTCTAATGTCTTTGATGCTAGAAAAGAGATTCAGCTTTCTTTCTGTCTTACACGAGAGAGTACAAGGGCTTCAGCTGCGCTGGGTATCCACACTCAATTCATGCACTAGCACAGGCAAAGCGTTCTCCCTGCTTGGCTCCAGTGTTGCCCATCTGGGTTAAACCCTACTGTGAAAAGCCCTCTTTAGGCAAATTCCAGCATTTTAAGCACTGTGCTCACCTGGCAGAAGGATGCTGCCTGCCAAGACTTACCTTTCAATGCAGGATGGAGACCTGGGGGGCTCCTTGTCCTCTGCTCCCAGCTCTGCCAGAATGGCCCTGCATGGCCAGGGTCAAACTGGAACAGCACGGCTTCAGTGCCACTGTGCACTCAGTGCGACCTTGAATGTGATGTCTCCATCCACCAGCAAGCAACCAGCCAGGCCTGCCACCTTCCACGGGAGGAAAAGGGAAACTAATTGAGTTGTACACGACTTAATCACATTAGCATCCCTAGTGCTGCCATTTCCCATGTCCCCACAAGCTCGTGCCATGTTTGCGGTTACTGGTGCTCCCATACACCCTGGGGCACTGGGTTTCAGACACGCATTGAACTGTCGCTTGCAAATTTAGAAAACTATTTTTAAAGCAAACTAAGCAAACAATGGTGCTTTCTCTGTCTGTCATAAAGATCATTAAAGGAACAGTTGCTAGCAGGGATTTCAATGGCAAACAGGCCAGGCTTGGCAGAGCAGGACCTTTGCTCCAGCTCACTGCTTTCATGCTGAACTGAAGCGACGGCCCTCGATAGCCCATCACAGCACTGGCTCTTCATCAGGAACCACCAACTAGCAGATCAGCATGAGCTGATCCAGCAGTCCCTACAAAAAACATGAAAAAGGTGAAAACCTCCATAGGTAAATGTACATGTACATTCTGCCACCCCAGAGAGAGAGGGTGAAGCCATTGCCCACTATGACGTTTTGTTACCTGCTCTGTGACAACCTTGGTCTTCCCTCTTTGTGTGCAGACTAGAGCCCTGGCAGCCTCACCACTGCAACTCCGGCATCATGCTACAGGCATTGGAGGATTCAGAATTTTCCTGAAGCAGTTCTGGCCTCCAGATCTACTTGACCTCCTGAGGATGGCAGTCCCACTGAACAGCATGTCGGTGTGGTCATGAGAAAAACTCAGGAGCCAGTGCTAGAAAACAAATACAAACACCTTTCAATCTTATTTTTCTTTAACATTAAGATATTTAAGACCATCTTACATCTCTGCTCCAGACATTCAGTAATTAAGGACTGCAATGCTGACTACCCATTTCCTACAGCTATGGTACCACCCATTTCTTCTCAGACTAAGATGGGTGGTGCTACACATCCTCCCATTTTGGATGCCTCCAGAGTGCACTGCAGAGCCCTCAGCCTGGAGATGCAAGAAGCCAGGGCAGCAGAACCGCTTCCTGCTCCCACACAAGGGGCTGCAGCAGATGGGTTTGAAGCCAGGTGGGTACCACCAAGGCAGGGAGCCCTTCCTGGCCTTCCAGAGGGAGCCGGACAGAGAGGAGCCCACAGCTGTCCAGATGTTGCATTCTCTCTAGGGCAGCCAGGTTGCTGGAGTTGCTCCAGTCACCTAGCCCAACATTTTCCACTTGGCTACATCCATCACTCTAGTGTAGGGTCCAGCAGAGAAAACACAGTGCTGAGATCCCTGGGCTAAGATAGAGGACAGGGAGTAGGAACAGGCAGATCCTATGGCTGAGCTACTGGCCAGGAACTACTTAGTCTACCCTACATTTAAGGACCAGACCCACATGCTTTACTCAAACCAACAATGGAAATATCTGGACTCACTTTGGCATGTTCCAAATACATTGCACGCCATAAGTTTCCTTGGGAATCTATTAGTTTTAATTATCATTAGACACAGAAGTAGCTCAGACAACCTGTCCTTCCTTCTGTCTTTCAGCACCAAGAAGGTGGTGTAGAGAGGAGGCTATTTGTACATGGAAAAGTCTATTTATTATTTACTTTGAAAAAGCCTAGTATTGACTTCCATTTATCTTCCATTAAGTCCTTGTCCAGTGCAGCTCGAAATATAATCTGTTCCAAGGGCAGGTGCTCCTTAATGAGAGCTGAATTTTCCAGGTTTTTTTACTTCATTCATTAAAACAGAAAGAGAAGGAGAGAAAAAAAGAAGAGAGTTAGAAAATGGCATGAAAGCATATTATCAGTAAATTGTTTCCACTGTGTTTGTGACTGTTCTTAATGTTTTATGAATATGCTAAAAAATTTGCTCAGGCATTTTTCCTTGGGCACTCTAGTTAATTACTTATTCAGAGAGCTTCTACTCTGTTCCTTGCAAAATGTGTTGTGCATTAATTCTGATTATGTACAAAAACCCACCTGCAAGGAAAAACTCTGAATCAGTAATGCTGATAAAATGAGCAGCTCTCCTGGGGCTTTACTGAGAAACAGGATACTGGACAGAATTAAAATCTTGTAGCTAAGGCTATTCATAATGTCATTAACATAAAGGCAATTAAATGAGTTTTTAACCTACAACCCTTTATTGTTATTAATGAACATTAGAAAAACACAGGAGATAAAATTGGTAATTATCTCTGCACCAAGCTATGCAATAATGTGTTTAAATATAAAAAGAAAACAAATGATTATTGTTAGTATTTTCAGTAGCAGAAGCCCCAAGGAGCAGCTCAGTCACATTTAATCACATGGTACTACACCAAGAGGGTTAATTAAATGAGGGCTTTACTTTCAGCATGCTTGGTTATTCTGTTTAATATGGAATCAACAAACAGAAACGCCAATCTGCAAAATATTCTAGGCAGTACCTTTACCGTCAGGTGAGCCACCTTCACAAAAACTGAGAGCTTTCGTTCCTTCCTGGACAAGGAGCTGCAGTTCTCTAACCAAGTTCTTATTGTCGTATGCTTTCAAAACCAATTCCAGAAACAACTATATAAATCCTGGTTCATAGCCCAAGCTTATCATTCTGTAAAAAAAGAATTTGAGGATTTGAAAGAGATGAACATTTTAGAGTAGATGGTAGATGTTGTTGCAGCACCATGGTACTGCAAAAAAGCCTCCTGTTCCATTTTTTCATGCAAACTATTGTATCCTCTACTTAAGCAGTCATAAATTAGAATATATTCTGAAGGGGAAATACAGGCTATTTCACTGAGCTTTCGTGTATCTAGATTTGAACTGATTAATTTGATTAAAGTTTTATGATTTAAATCTCGAAAATAGCTCTAGCATGTATTTTTTTCACAGTTTTTTTCATGTATTTACATAGGTTTGGGGGTTTGGAAATCTATTTTCTGGGCAATATGTAGCTCAACAAATGACAGTTAATATATTTTTTCTTCCATGTCACAAAGCTTTCCTACGGAATGTGTACCTTAGCATGTCCAGACAGGGCTTGAGAGGGAGGAACTGAAGGCACTTAAAGGCGGAGCAGGATCCGGCACTGGTTTCATCAAGCAGCACATGTTATTGCTGCAAGCCCCCACGGCCAGGTGCTGCAGGGACCTGCCCTGTCCTGCATCCCTGTGTCCCCTGCATCCAGTGGGATGGGGAGGTGAAGGACCCTTCCCAGTAGCAGAGGGGAAGATGCAGGAATGAAGGGGAAACAAAAGAAGGAAAACTCAAAGGGTGGTTGGCCAATGTGCCGAATGCAGTGGTAACTGAGGACATCACACCAGCAAGAACTGCATACAAGGATGCAAAGGAGGCCTGATTGAAATATAACTATACAGCTACTTTTTCCCTAGAATATATTATTTCTGGGACTGCTAAAGAGAAGTGAGAAAGAATAAAGGATTTAGTCAAGAGAAAAAATGACCAAGGTGCTCCCTTGCTATGTGGGAAATCTACTTCATGAGACAACAGAGGAAGCATTAAGAAAAGACAAATATGTAAAGGATGAACAATTAGCAGCACAGTTTACAACAACAGATACCATCAGACAAACCAGCTGCTTCTTTTGACAGACACCCAGCAAGGAAGAAGATAACCTGACAACTCAGACATCTGAAAGAGCTTGCAAAAACTCCCATATGTAGGGAGTGCTGGCAAAGCTCAGAGCTGGATCTCACAAGAAGCAAAATCACCCACTAGGCTTAGACACTACTCGAGCCTAAGGAAGAAGCCAGATGCACTGAGAAGACAGGAGCAGAGGGAGAGATAGGGGAGGAGACATCAGAAGAAGTATTTTGAAATATAAAAATGAGATGGGACCTATCGAGGGTTGATGGCTGGAACAGTGCAGAGCCCAGAGCTGGAGGGAAAAGGCTGATTTATGGATCAGGCTACTGGAATGGGGAAGACACACCCACAGGTATTCTTCATGTTGCTGTTAGGCTGCTCCCAAGTCCTTTTTAAACACACACAGCCTTCTCCACCACCACCTGCATTGACAGCAACACGTGGGATCACTGGCACCAACACACCATGCTGTTAAACAGCAAGTCATGGACAAACGTGGTATTATAACCAATTGCATCTTCAGATAACTTAAGAGCTTTAAATACCCAAAAGGTTTTCCTCAACAACTACAGATTTCTCTTCCTCCTGATGTAGACGCTGATTCCCCTCGCTTGTGTAAGCCTGCTATTCACTGGTGTAATAAGAAAAGGCCCAGGCTATTCAAGTACTGTGCAGATGCAGAAATGATATGCATACTAACCAGCCTCTCCAAGTAAAATAAGCATAGCTGGTTTAGTTTCTTTTGAACTGGGAGATGTTGTAGGAAGCCATTAAGCTAAGTGAGCTGTGGTGGAGGTGAGATGGCCTCCAGGGCTTTGTGTGTGAGCACACAGCCCTGGCAGCAATGAACAGTGGCACTGGGGAGAAGCACAGTGTCACTTCTGTCCCCAAGACACCACACGGGCAATGCTGCAAACACACAGCTGCAAACACACAACCCATCACTTGGCAGTCTGTGAGAGTACAAACAAGGGCCACCATGCTGGAGCTCTTCTCTCTCTATCCAGGAAGATATTTTAGGGTGCTCTCTGTTTTTTAATTCACATCAAATTTTTCTGTAAAAAATAGAAACACACAGCTAAGCAGAAGCACACATTATGTGTTGGCTTTGGGGCATCCATTTCTAGTATTTTCATTTTAGATCAGCAGTCCACAACTTGCCTCTAAACTTTATTCTCTTCCCTTCACTAAGAGAAGAAGCCCAACCATCCTTCTATACCCGGATCAAGCCTCTGCTCAGTTTCATTGAAAGCTGCTTGGGACAGGGCCACACTGTGCCTTCCTGCTTCAGCCCCATGGCTCCATGCACCACCAGCCTGGGAGGAGGCAGCTCTGGGCTGCACACCCAGCTGTGGCACATGAGAGATCAGCACAACTACCGCCCTTCCCCAGTACGCTAAAAAAACCAACCCAAAACACAAATGAAATTTGGTGAGAGCAAGAACAAGACAATGCCCATTTGAAGAAAAATTTCATTACGCATACCTTGGAGGAGTTTGAAGTTGCTGCAGCCACTTGTCATTTTGGACAGCTTCACCCAAGACAGTCATGCAACATTGCAGTGAAAAATGCAAAAATGCAGCAACATCCCAAGAAAGAAAGGAGTACTGAGAAGTGTCCCTGAGTTTCTGACATCAGCTACACCCAGGTCAGTACAAACATTCCTACTGTGCTCAGCTGAAAACCATAAACCTGGGAACAACCCATTCCCAGTGGGGATCAGCTCACTGGAACCATCTACCAGGGCATCTGGTCACAGTCACCAGAGTAAGGGGACAACACAAGAAATCAGCCTGTTCTAGCATGGCAAATCCTATCTTCTTTATAAGATTAGGCATAAAAGAACTACCAAGTCTGTATTTTATTTATAGTATTTTAGTGGATAAGTGACATTCTTGCTACTTGTTTTTGCCACCTATCAACTGTTTACAGTGACAACAGCCTGTTGTCTGTCACTCAGAGGGCTGGCATTTGTCTGGATAATAGCATGACTCAATATTCCCGAAGTACTAGATTTCTGTACGAGAAGAAAAATCAATAACTGTGACAAGTGCTATCCATTAGAGCCTGAGAGCAGAGAGCAAACGATTACACAGTGTCATTTGTTTAATATAACAAGACTGTAAATGAAAACACTTATGATTGAGCTTTGGGGGATAAAACATCCTTTCAAAGGCAAGATGACCATAGAGCAGTTCTACTTGACTTCCCAGGGCCAGAATGGTCAATACCAGCTGAAGCTCAGAGTTCCCATCCTGCCAGTTGACGGTCCCCTTTGAGATCAATAGCTTCCTCTACATACAGATCAGGGCAGCAGCAGCCATCACCACCAGCTCCCCACTCCAGGACAGAGCCAGAAATGTCTTTTTCTACACAGCTCTGCTTTTTCTTCATCAGGCTTCCCACAGTAGAGCAACACACGCATATAAAATACATTGGATATACTGAAATATCTACTTCAGTATTTATAATATGTTTATGCTCAACATAATACATGTTTATGCTCAATATAACAGTGATTCTAAGCACCCAGTGAATATGGACATTGGGAGGTAATGAAATTTGGCTGGTTTCAGGAGCACAGCCATCCTCCACTCTCCATCTCCCTTTCCCTGGTCTCTTTCATTGTTTGACTTTATGGCCTTGTGCCACTTGGGCTGATGTTTCACTTCTAAATGGCATTTCAGCTTTGGCCCCCATCACTGCCCAGCACCCTCTCCCAGATTAGCTCTTGGGTGCCATATGGTACAAATGGCCTGCCACACACTCGCTCAGTCAGTGTTTAAAAACCTGCCAAAAATGCTGCCTCTGTTGGCAGCCTGCCTGGTGGCTCCATGGGATGCAAAGGGAGCATGATGCTGCCTGGAAATAATTGAGATGGGGCTCTGCCAGGTTGCGCACAGCAGCCCTGGGAGCAGCACTCCCCTTTCCCCTCCACTCCCCCACAGCACAGTCAGACATTCCTGCACATGCACCCCCTTTGCATCTGCACTGCTTCCCTGACTGCCTTGCTTATGCAATTAAAAATGGCACTCATGTATCTCAACTGTTTTCTGCTTCATACAGAGTGTGCACCCAGCAAATCAGCACATGAGTCCATGGACTGCTCCCCACACAGTGCCACAGGGAGCCATCCCTAGCTCCTGGCCACAGTGGGACACCCAGCCATGCAAGGACAGCTACTGACTGGTATGAGGAGGAAAGGCAGGGCAACAGGACCACTGGGAACTTGTTGAGGTTTCTTCAACCACACCAGAAAGTCCTTTCCTAAAGCATATGTGTTCCTCCTCTCACGATGGCATGTGCACATCCTTAACCCCTTGCAGAAGGGTTGATCAGTTCAAGAGCATCACCCCCAGAGACTCAGTCTGGAGAACCTGAGAAGTGAGTCTTGAAGAAAGTCAGTCAGTAGAAGTTTGGCCTCTTATCTCAGAGGAGGCAAAAACTACGTGAAAAACAATGAGTTACAGCAGCAGACTTCTTCCAGTGTCTCTCAAACAGCACAGACATTTTTCCCCTCTTCTCCCACTGTTCTGCAGCCTGACCAAGCCTCTGATTTTCCCTGATTCCACAGGAGTTCCAACTCCACTTTCTCCTCCACCAATCTGAACTGATTTTTGCCTTTTTTTTTTTTTTTTTAACCTCCATGAAAGTAGACTCTCCATCTTCTCGTTATACTAGAAGCAGATTCACTCTTTGATCATCTTATATCAAACATCACCTTTTGGCTTTGATCCCTTTTAGAACTGTATTGGATTTTGTTTCCAGGTTTTGGCTGAGAGCTTTTTCCCTAGCAGCAGCCTGCCCTGTCCCAAATCCTGCTGCTAGTGCTGTGAAATGGTTTTCATCCAATGCCGTTTCACAAAAAATGCAGAACAAGGCCCTCGTCTGCCTAAGCATCCACTCCAGTGGAGATGACCTACCAACCCCTCAGTGCCAGGAGCCATGTGGTGGCTGTAGCACAGAGGGGCAGCGTGCCAGAGTGGCGAGGCTCACAGGAGGAGCACCTGAAGCACATTGAGGCCACCAAGGCCCTAGACCCACCAGCTTCCTCAGTGGTGGAGATTGTGAACATACTCATGGCACATGGAAGAGGTCCTGCCATGGAAAACCTGACATAGGTGAGAAGTGATGTTGTCTGAACCACTCACCTAAAATTCAGTCATCCATCTCCTTGGGGCCTTCTGTGAAGAAAACTGGCTCAAGCATCTCCAAACTACTGATAACCAAGGGTCAAGCATCTAACTTCACTTACAGCTGAAGAGGTGGGGGAAACTTGCAACTTCTCTGTCACTTGCTATTGGGCAAATAGGTCTGCAGTTTCTAAAATGATGCTGCTCTTTAAAAGACATCGTTTTGCGTATCTGTAACTTGTCAACTCCAGATAACCTCCAGTAGAGCATCAAACTTGCAGGAGCCTTCATTCTTCCTAGATTAGACTTCAAAGCTGTAACATTACCTATATGTATTTGTGTGTTATTTAGCTCTTGTTAGACTAAGCTTTGCCCTTCAGTCGCAGTGGGGAGTGGGTAGAAGAAAGACAATATTAGAATAATAAAAAAACCCCAAACCCATAAAAGGAAATGCAGGATGAAAATCCCTTTGACAGAGACTGGTGGCTACACTGTAAGTTCCTGTGCAGTGGTGAAGACAGCAGCAGTGCCACGGTTCTGATGTGTTCTGGTGAAATGTTTGTACAATGTGCCTACGCAAAACTTCAGATGAAACAGTCTCTTTATAAGCTTTTGATAGCTAGGATAGAAGTGGCTTTGCCATTACCTCTGTAAAATGAAAGCAATACTGAGTCTTGGTGTTCCTGGATGGAGCTGCTGATCATCACAGTGACAGCCAAACCAGTTTTGCTTGTTTGTTATTTACCTTATGCTAAGGGGAAGGAACTTCTTTGTTGTCATTGTATCGTGTGATGTGGTAAAACACAATCCATACCCAATGTGCAAAGGAATTTCAAGCCAGGAATATTTATTATCCATGCATATACAGTATGTATTGCTGTTTTGCTGTCAGTGCTGCTTGCGGTGCTTTAGTGAAAATAAAAGGGCATTTGTATCTTGAGCGCCACAATGTGCTGTGACAACATGAGTATTGCAAAGGCTGTAATATGGTTTGGTAACGTACCACACACAGAGGAATGAGAAGGAAGGTTCTACCACAGCTGCCTGGAAGGACTCACAGTACATGAAAGGAAGCCCTACAAGTACATTTGCAACCACCTGCTGTAAGGGCAGTGCTCCCATGCCCAAACGCTGCCTGATGTTGGCAGCAAGGAGCTGCTGCTCCCGGGAAGCCTTGCTGTCAGCACAGGTGGCTCGGGGGCACTTGAGGTGAAATCTGGTTAGCACATGAAACTAACTAAGAAATGTTGGTTGATCAAAATCAGTGAGGGCCTGACAAGTCACCTGATCCAGGAGCCTGGTATTTTACGTGCTGAAAAACTTTTTAACTGAATACAGGATCCTAGGTGAACAGCACAGCCTGAAATAGTCTGAGCAGATTAAAATCTTTCAGAAGCAATCAGCTCTACCATTAACACTAGCAGGTTCCTAGAAGGTGATGCAGGTTCCTATATGGTGCAGCACAACATCCTCCATTTTCCCGAAATAAGCCAAGAAATAAACAACACCCAACTGCTGGACCAAGCAGCTGCAAGTATCATGCAGGTTCACTGCAATTTCCTGGGCTTTAACATTATGACTTCTCTACCAAATAGTTATCTCTCTCACAAAGCTCAAAACACACGAAATTCCCCAACAAACTCAGTTGTTCTAAAACTGGTTCAATGTTCACAGTCAGAACTTTCAAAGAAAGAGGAAAAAACCCACACCTGATACATGTCGTCTTTCTTTAGCCTCTGATCTTGAACCTGAGGAAGCTGTGAGCACAACTGCGCTTGGGAATAAGTCTCAGGCAAGGCTGGGGAAAGCATTTGTGTGTTACTATTACATAATGTTACTGTCATTGCAATGTCCACCTGGAAGCACCTCCCCTGCGTGTGCAGGCCGTGCCTGCTGGAGGTGCAGCGCTGGCACGGGAGGATGGCTCCTGCAGTCACAGAACTCCAAGCCCCAGGAACACTTAGAAGGGAAACATGGCAGAAGCACAGGGGGCAGCTGCAGATTTTTAAACTCTCTGGGAACCACTGCCAAGTTTGTGGTCCCCCTCCCCAGCATTAACATGTTCATCTCTGTACTGGGACCAGGTGCTGGTGTGCGTAAGTGTCCCCAAAGGAGGCACTGCTGCCTTTCATTCCCAAGCTTGTAGTCCTGCTCCCGCTGCTCGTGAGAGACAGGTATGCCCACAGTTACCTTTAAGCCCCCGCTCGGTGACCTGACTTCATCACTTCTTCAGAAATTGTAAAACACCATCTTGCAGATCCCTTTGGTGGTGGGCTTGGAGAGAAGGGAAGTTGGATCAGAGCTGTCTCCTCCCACAGAGCAGATGTCAGAGCTTCAGACACCTGAAAGGAGAGAAGAAAAGGGATTCACGTTTAAAAAGACCCAGTCACCTCAGATTCTACTAGTTTATTGATTCCTAAAGACATTGAGGAACTGGAACTTACTGGATTCAAGAAGAACACAACACTGAAGCAAACTGAGAGCTGCTTTCTGTACTACAGTTAACGCAGGAACTGCCACCAGTTTTGCACTTTCCTCACTTGTGCTATCTTGAGAAGAAAAGCAATATTTTCCCTCATCTGCATGTCCATCTCTGTTAATTGGTGACAGACACAACCAGTCTCCCAGGGAGCCCTCTGAGACAGGAGACACAGTGGTGCTCCACAATGCTGTTATTCTGGGAGTCAGTCTCGTCGGGAAGCATAAACCTGTATCAAGAAAACCTGCTACTGGTAAAGTAGATTTTTCCTGCCTGGTTTTATTCCAGCTACCATAGCATTTTGTATTGGAACTATATAAGGCTGCTTCCTTCTCACCAAATATATTCCACAGAGCTCTTCTTTGCACTCCAAAACTGTGCATGTTACAGACAAACACCGATTACAATGAGAATATTTGAATGGGCTTTGATGAGGCTGTGAAACTAGAAAACACCATTGTAATAGCTGAGATCCCTGCACTGAAAGGACACACTATTAACTGAAGTAAATATGTTGCTATGAATTTCTGACTTAATTGACACAACATTTTATAGTGTGAACTTCGAAATCTCAGTAGGAATGAATCAGGATTCAGCTACGTGCCTGTAACGTTTTTAATGCCAACATATAGTCAGGCCTACTTGCAGTTGATATAATTTCTGAATCAAGCAGCTGAGAGATTCCAAAGTAATTTAATGCAATCAATTATAATGCTTCATGCCAATATGTAAAACTGAATTGGATTAAAAAAAATACCATCACCGAATTGTGGCCTGACAGACAAATCCCAGCATTTTCAGCAGCTCTTAGTTCATAGCCATCCCTGACATGCCTAAGCTAAAGGAATAAAGGCATTTTCCTGCTAACATCAAGGTGCAAGGCACCTGAGAGGCCAGCCGGGCTGCACAGGGTGATCTCTGTGATTGAAGGGCTCTGTCACAAACTCTTTTTCCCCCTGAAGACACTACATTTTGGCACTTGACTACATTACCACGTCATACTCATTGTTATTCTGGGAGTATGACTTAATTCTCAACAGCTTCATCAGTAATATTACAAAATGAAGCATAATTAAAAGATCCTCCAGACATATAATACCTGTCTGTTCCTGCTGAGTGTGTGGCCACACAATGCTGACACGGCAGCACCCATAAATCCCCCTGCAGAGGCACACGGCCCACCTCACACACATAAGGTACAGCCACTGTTGACTGTGCCCCTAACTCAGCTCCTCACTCTGGCAAAGGCAGGCTGGGCTGTCGAGATGCACAGCCATGGCAGCCTGCCCTGTTCTCAGGAAAGGAGCCAGAAGAAATTTGGAAAGCGGCAGCTTGGAGGGATTACATTTACAAATGTCAATTAACCAGGAACACCTAGAACAGGTTCTATCAAGTGAAAGTTAGCTACTAGTAGTTGCAACAATATGACTGATAAGGGTCTGGCAAATTTTTTGTGAGAAATTTAGGAGGTAAAAAATTCTATCATATATGGTTGGTTATCTCTTTTAGTGAAAGAGCTGTCTAAACAAATTACTGAATTATTTGAAAGAAACCCAAACTGTTCACCAGTATCTCAGACCCTTTGCTTAGCTAATTTATTACAGCTGGACAGCTGACTTTTTGATGCTTGGAGACCTGTGAGTTGGCACAGTCTCCCCTTCACAGCACCCCCAGAAAGCAGAGCAGAGGGCAACAGCAGCAGCACCCCAGACATCCCTGCTTCTCCCCTGCCAGGCTGGGGCTTCCAGGACATGCAGCAGCCCTGGTTGGATCTCACAGTGACCCCCAAAAGCCAAGAGCACTAAAATATCCATTCACATTGCCAGGTTTATTCATTCACTGTTTCCTTCTGAGTTATAGGGATGCCTGGGAGCTGAGGCAATCCTGTAATATCTGCTAAACCCACAAGTACACAAATTAAAATATCTGACAGACTGCTAATGAGCTGATGTTGGAATGACTGGATAGTCTGTTATCATTTGGCCGTTCACAGTTTCCTCAGCAGCCCATCTGTGAGCAAGGCACAGCTACAGCCTTCCTCCATTTACACCTTTTGCCATTATCGGCCTTTGAGAAAGGCCTTTAGCAATTAAAGTTTGTATCAAACATATTGTCATCTTTCCCAACCTGTTACTCACCCCTCTGTGCTGCTACAAAAGGTCTGCTTAACAGGAGGCTGGAGCAGGAGCTATTTTGTACACACTTGTGTACCTGAGCCCCACGTTTGTGCTCCAGCCTGACAACTTAGCTCGTATACCACATCAGATGCTCAACACTGCCCTGGCAGCTCACAGCTCAGTTTTCTTTCTGAGCAAAACCCACCAAACTAAATCCTAACACATTTGGGCCACTTTCTGATAGACTTCTTAGTGTTAGCCAAAGTTTACACACACTTACACATTTCTTTTGAGGTCAAAAAAGAAAAAAAACACAAGATAAACAATTTGGACTATTGGAAAGGAATTGTTCTGCCTGCAGGCAGTGCAGATCCCAAAGGACCATGGTTGCTGGAGGTACAAATGGAAACTGAGGACAAGCACTGGATTCTCCTACTTATTCTGCCCAAGTGGTGAGACCCCACAGAGAGCTGCTGGCAGTGGACGGAGCTGGCCAGCACACTGGGAAATCCCCAGGGCAGAACTTCTGCAGACACACCTGTGCCACTGCAACAGGCCTCATGCATATACATCAGCTGAGAGGTAAAATCCTCTCTAACTAAGTGGGCCCAGTGCCTTCAACCAGCTACATCTTAAAAATTCCCAGTGCCTATGAAGATCTGACTGGCTGTGGTTTCCTGCAGGCACTGCAGACCTCAGGGTTGCAATTCTGTCCACCTAAACAAGGTGAAAACAAGAAAGTAAATAAAGAGGAGATTGGGTGTGCATATTACATGGCAGTACTGTATGAGGCAACTTGTTCGGCTTTTTTGACTAATGACTTTTCTCACACAGGAAATCTGAAGCACAACTGAGAACATCAGTACCAGGAAAGAGAGAACAAACTGGGCGAACAAACTGGGCAAACTAAGCAGAAAAACAAGAGGTCAAGCCCTGATGAACAAATTGTCTTTTTTCCTTCAACTTGGAAAACTCAGTCATAGTGGTGGAAGGTACTTCCAGGCAGGTTGAACGTGCACAAGAGGCAGAGTAGCACAGGTATCTCTGACCTTGTTTGGCAGTATTACAAAGGGTCATATTTTCAGATGGATGATCTGATCTCAAAATATCCTCCAGAGCAATGAGTACAAACGAGCTTTTCATCTGTCTGTCTCAGCCATGCATCTATTTGCTTTCTCTGTTTTTTAATGCAGGGAACAGAAAGCAGAAAGAAGCTGAGCAGCGTAACATCTCTGCACCAGTGGGTCACCAGTGTTGCTGGACCAAAACCACACAAACCAAAGCACTCTGCTTAGCCAGAGAACTCAGCAAGCACCACTGCCAGCTCTTCTATGCTGCTTCAGTTGTCTGCCTGGTCTGGTGAGGGTCAGGCACAGCCCTGATCAGAAGGAAGGATCTGTAATATTGCTCTGACCTGGGAATGGGCAGGCTGTGGCCAGAAAAGTTCAGTGGAGGAGATGATAGCGTAAATTCTCTAACATCACAAAGGGGTCCTTACAGAGCCAAAGCAGGAGTAATTGCTCTGGCATCTCCTCTAGCTTGCCCTGAGTGCCACACAGCATGCCTGTGGCAGTGCTAGAGCTGCCAGCACAGTGCTGCTGCATGTAGCATGGGGGGTGACTGGTGGCACTGCTGGTGGCCAGCACTGTCCTGCCAGCAGCCAGGCTCTGCTGGCCAGCATTCGTTCTGCTGGTGAGGCAAAAGCAGCCACTCACAGTGGGCTGGCCAAGGGGGGCAGAGGGACAGGCTGAGACCCCTGGGAGGGGTGGGCAGTTTTCACCCACCTGACACATGGACCTCTGCTGGGGTATGGCAGTGCCACCCTGGGGGTGCACAGCATCTGCTCCACACCTTGACATCCCCAAACCAAGACATTTCATAAGCCATTGAGAGCTGTTGTCTTCAACAGAGCCAGGAGAAGTGGATTGGCAAGCAGCTGGTGCAGGTGGACCAGTGATCCACAGTAGCTCCTGGAAACTTGTTTTGTGTCCTCAGCACTCAACAGGGAAACCTCAGCAAGCACAAAACATTCATCCCTTATAGGAACACACTGCAATATTCACCTTCCTTGTGATAAAGAGATTATAGGGTTTTTTCCCTGTCTTCTTTTCTCCTCACATTATCATTTAACTACTTCTCAAATCACAAGTTATCAAGACTCTATTTGAATGCTGCAGTTTTCATGTTGTGAATCTTGGGTTAAACAATTCTTTCTCAAATAAATACTCCTTTTTCAGTTTCCACTGATGCTTTTGTTGTTCACAGTAATCAAGTTCCCAGTTGGCTAACCTCTCACCTAACACAACGTCTTCATCTTTCATTTGAACAAAATCTATCATCCATAAGCAAAGATAGAAAATGTGTGAATGTCTAAAGCTTATGTAAATTAAGAGGCTCTGCACACTGGTCCTAAAAATAGTAGATAATAACAAGCATTTCTTCAGCATACTATAATTATGAGCCTGCTGTCATGTCTACCATTGTCTATAAGGTCACAATTGTATTATGCAAAATTTACAGTATATTATCAGTTAAAAACACAATAATTAGCAAGCCTGCAAGTTCCATCTTCAGCACCAGTGATGAATGTTCACAGAAAGGCAGAAAAAAAAAAAGGCATGTTGTTTGCTTTATGTGGACAATACACACTTAAATTTAATCATCAATGTCTGCTATCCAGCAGGCAATATTCTTTCACTATTATAACACTATTTGCCAAGATCAGAGTACACCCTTGGGGTGAATTTGTCCTTAATGAAGAGACAAGGGGCCAAAACTCTCACTATCATATCACTGACATACACTTAAACATATTTCTTTAAACTTCATAATTCTGTATGGCTTATTCTAGGATAATGTCTGGCTGAAAATCTCAGGCATTATTTTGAGCAGTATAATAAACATTTGCACTTAACATTCCAATTTTTTAACTCACAAAATTACATGTATTGAGTCTCTCCCATAATGTGAGTCATTTTTTGGCTTTCTTGAACGTTGGAGGTTGAAAAAAGATGAGAGAGACTGCACCCAGACCACAAGTACCACAGCTTCTAGCAAAGGTCCCCAAAAGGTTACTTGGCTAGCACATTATCCCATCTGGCCACTTTAGATTTCCCTGGTTATAGTGGCCAACCAGCAGGTGTGGCTCTTCCACCCTCACCAGCCACCACGTCACCTGTGGTCATTCACAAAATATACAGTTTGAAAAAAAGCTTAACAAGAGGTTGGGACAGGTGGCCATTACTCCATGATGACCAGAAGAAAAACTCTGAGAAGTTTATCATTTTCTCAGTGCAACAAAGATGAGAGGATAGAAAGTTTTCTGTTGGAAATGAGCAATAAAGCATTTCCAGACTGCATTTTGACTGCATTTAAGTACAATTAAATATGAAACATCAAAATGTTTCATTTCAGCTTTTTCAGCAAACAAAGTCTAGGAAATTCACAATCGGAAACTGACCAAAACGTTATTTAGTGCGTTTAAGAATTTTGCTATGGATGAAAGAATTTGCTAATTCCACTCCCATCCTTTGCAGTGAACCACTCCACAGCCACTGGGGCAGGGATTACAAGTGCTGTGGGGAGCCAGCAGCTGCCAGGACAGCCAGAGGAGGCCAAGGTCCAGGAGGCACCAACACTGTCTTTCATATCATGCCAGTGAACCCAAGGCCCAGCTTGTAACAACTCTGCCTCTGATTTCTAGGCCTGACTAAATTGCCTTTCTCCTGCCATATGTCACTCTCCCCAGCTCGTGCTCTGATGGGCACTTGATCTTGCAGCCAGGTGGGCAGCAGAGCCCAGCACCAGCACAGGGTGGGAGAGGACCCCTGCAGAGCCTGGGGACTGGGTACCAGCTGACAGTGCACGTGCATCCCAAATAAGACAAAATACAACTTGGGCTGCACTAGAAGTGCAGTCCATGACACCTCAGAAGGCTGGGGGAGTAAAAAAAAGAAAAAAAGGGGTTTGAAACCAAGGGTTTTGTAAGTTTAGCCAGCAAGATTGGTGGTGAAGTCAGCACCCAACAGCCCACAGAGCTGGGATGTGATGTGGACCAGCCAGGCAGCATCACATCATCAGTACTGAGAAAGCATGGACCCTGAATATGCTTTGGGCTGGCACCGAGGCTCAGAGCAATACTTTAGAACAGAGCAGGTCATGCATAGGAAGCTCAGTCAAAATTGACCTAAGCCTCAAAAACAGGGATAGCCTACACACAAAAAATACCTTGTTAAAGCAACAAAACAGACTGGACAGGAAAACGCATATTTTTAAGATTTCTTTCAGAATTTCCTCACTTGTGTTTATCCCACGTGAGAAGTTATTTAAAAGGCAAGTTTGTCTGTGAAGATCTTGGTGCTTCAGATGGCAAAGCCTGCACGCAGAACCCAGTCTGAGCAGTCAGAGCACCTCTGTGCACCTCTCCTGCATCCAGCTCTGCCACAAACGCCTGCACAAGAAGTGCCAGGCTCTGCAAGCAGAGGCACAGCAGCACCAGTGCCTCCTGGGACCCCACCAACACTAGGGAGAGTCTGTTTTGGTGCAGCCACAGACATATGGATCTGGATGCTTATATAAATTCTATGTGCGGATTTGCACAGTTGATGCCACAAGCAGTGCCCACCATGTGCAATGGGCACAAGTACCTCTACTCTAAACCTTCCTAGTGCTGCAGGATGTGGTACACACTCACCCCAAACATGAGCTCCCCCTGCTCCTTACCACGTGCCAGGCAGTGCATGATCAGAGAGGTACAGATCATGGGATTCAAAGATATGGGCAATCTGCCAGGCTTTGCCCATGTTGATTCTTCAGCCCTCATGTTTTTGTGGGCTGGAATTATTCCTGCTCAGATGGGAAGGCTTTGCCAGATGCGGCCCCCACCATACTCCCCAAAAGAGTTTGCTGCCTGCTTGCACTTGTGAAATAACTACACTGATCTGAAAGCTAGTGATTGTTAATACAAGGGGGGGAAATGAATCATCCAAAAGAGTAGAAAAAAAATTGAATAAAAAATAGCGAGCTTTGTTGATGGGTTTATAGCTAGAGTGCAGTCCCATCCCCCTCAAAATGAAGTATATTTGTGCCACTCTCCTCCGTGGAAACCAGATGCTGTTCTCAAGCCTTGAGTGATTTTTTAAAATTTAATTTGAACTTGTTTCAAAGGAATAATAGGAGTTGCAATGACTGTCACTGCTGTATGTCATTACCATCAGTTTCTTAAAGCAAAGGTTAAAAACTATTTAATTTAACTCTTTTATGCATTAAGAAAAAGCATAAGCCTCTGTCTGGACCAAGGATGAACACGAAAGCACAGATAACTGTGACCGTAAGGGAGAAGGGTGCTCTCAAGTCCTTCGATACCATCCTCCAGCACCAGGAGAGAAGCCTGCCCATGACAGGTGCCTTTCAGCTGAAAGGGACTGGAGGTGAAGGGGAGAGTATCCTACCTGTGTGGATGTTAAGGTTTTAACCAACTGCACAGCACAGAAAAAAAAAAAAAGCCTTACACACCTAATGACTAGAAGGGGAGCAGGAAAATGTCTTCAGCAACATGTCGCTTGTACATCCCCCTCAGCAGCTGCAGGGGGTCAAGGCACAGCATACCCCAGAGCTGCAAAGCCAAGCACTCCCCTTTCCCCATGCCTGGCTCACTCAGCCTGGAGCTGCCGAAAAGGAAAGCATACAAGCAACAAAACACCCAGGTCCCATCAGCAAATGCAGGGTCAGTCCCTGCCCAGGGCAGTCCCAAGGCCGCGTTTGAGACACACCACCTGCTCCCCAGCCCACGAGGCAGCCCCAGCTCAGCCAGAAGGTGCCCTGGAGCATGCAGGGAACCCCAGCCTGCAGGCTGGCCCTGTGCAATGCAGACATGGGCAGGGACCTCCAGGCATGGAGCTGGTGGGAAGCTGGGAATCCTGCCCCCTTCTGCACAGAGGTAAGTTCACTGCAGCTTCACCAGAGAACCATACGCAAGTTCGAGAGAACAGTCTGTTCACTTTGGGTCTTTCAGAACAAGACATGTCATGGCTTTGGGGTGAAGCTTCAAGTTCAGGGTGGCATGGAAATATGAAATAATATCCATAAATAGATATTTTCTTTAGCACTATTACACAAAAATTTTGGCCTGCCTAGATTTACATGAAAATAAAAGCCTGTGCAGTTAAGCAGAAGACTCTGTTCTGTACACAGAAAGGGTTTTAAAGCCAAACTTAGAGGATACAATGCTGGGCACTGTGAACCTCCTGGCAGCAACCTTGCCATCTCTTCCAGCCCAGAATCCCTTTTCCCCTGATGGGATCATGCAACCTGGTCTCGGTCGAGGCGAGTACCAGACCTGAAGGCGTTACCTGGAATGCACAAGGAGTGATGCTTCAGAAGCAAGCACCATACAAGCTCAACACTGGAGGTCAGTCAAATAACCATGCTGTACTCGTGTCAGCTGCTAGCTAGTGATCCCTACCTGACACCCTTCCCCAGAGGACTGCATAGATAAACACTCTCTATTTGAACAAGACCAATGACAGCAAAATTGCTTGCTTGTCTCTAAAAAGACTCTAATAATGTGCATCAAGGGAGACACCCATGGTCTGACAGACTTGTTTTTCCCCCCAGAGTGAAACATAAAAATACATTTCACTAGCAAGGAGGACACAGTTTGAAGTGCATCCCTAGTTAATTATGTCCAAAAGAGTAATAATAAAATAAACTATTAAACTTTAGAACTCCCTCCTTAAAGTATTAAGCATTTTGTTACTGTGGTGCAGTTAAACCACACAGTGAACAATGCTTTGAATTGCTTTACGGGAGAGTAACAGCAGTCATAATGAAATAAGATATTCTACACACAAAACTCATTTTATACAGGCCTCTAATATCAAACAAACAACACAACACATTCCTTAGCTTCAGCACAGAATTGTTTGAAAAATATGACATTTACAGTCAATGTGTGGGAATAGACAGCACTGTCAGTCAGCAGCTGCTCAGGAAGGTCCTGTGTACCGTGGGAGAGCAGGGAACTGACTGCTGCTTTTAAGAACAGAGGCTCTATTCCTGGCACAAATACAGAGACTAGTCTGAAAACTCCAGCAGCTGACAAGATGCTGGATTATGGACTTCACCACAGCCCAGAGCTACAGAGGGAACCTGCTTTGATGCAGCTTTAGTAAACAGCAGTCAAAGGCCAAGTGGAAAGGTTGTTATGAAAAACAGAGGAGAAAAGAAGTGGACAGAGGTTATTATTCAGGAATTTTCTACTCTTTTCATTTGGTTAATTTAAATATTTGTTTAACATTTGAAATTAACAAGATATTTAGCTAGAATATAGGAACATTTTAAAATCCCCTTTCTCACCTACCAATCCACTGCAGTATGGATGTTGGACATTGAGGGTCATAACATATCCTAGTGCTGAGAGCCAGAGACTCCCTCACAGGAGGCGAGGGGTCTCAGTGCCCCAGTCTCGGCAGCTGGCAGCCCTCTGTGCCGCAGGCACCTGCAATGGCCCTGCAAATGTTGGGGCTGGCAGGCTCCATGGGGCCCTGTGGCACAGCCCCCCACAGCTGTGCTGCCTGCCTGGGCTGGTGGGGAGGAGCAGGTGACCCCTCTGTCACGGGACCTAGGGGCTCTGCTCTGATACCAGCCACCATCTCCTCCTCAACACTCACTGATCTCCATGGGCTCAACATTTCTCATCCCATTTCTCTCGCCACATGTTTTTGGTTTCTTTAGTAAATATTCTGCGCTTAGAAAACCAAAGAGAAATGAAGAAAACTGCAGAAAATACAAAGCAGACAGCAGAGATGTCTGAATTCCAAAAACAGCACACCATTTCTGCTCATTTTCAGTCAACTTCCACACCCTCTCACACATCCAATACAGCACCATTCCCCTGTTGCAGCCACACCACGTCCAGCACAGAGCCTGGATGGACTTGCAGGCCATCTGACACTGAGGTCACTCAGGGATCTTTGGAAAGCAGGCACTTGTGAAACAGAGCCATGACTTCAGTTAGAAGCCCCAAACAGGTCAGAGTAACCATGCTAGTGCCCATTTCTCTCCAATGAAGAGAGCCTGGAAAGGAAGGACAGGGTTGTGTTCAAAAGGACAAGTGCATAAGATGACAGTACTATCAATTAGATTGAAACCTGAAGTGCTGGAGTGTGAAACGCCTGAATTTCTTATGATACAAAAAAAATATAAATGTGATTGAAGACTGTACTCATTTGTAACCTCAATAGCACAAGAGCAGTTAAATTACTGTGAGCAAATTGGGCTCGGGCTCTCACACAACTGCTCTGCAGCCCTGACCAAAGGCTCAGAGTCCCACTGTCTGCCCTCTCTGGGCTCTGGCCCAGCTGCATGGTGACAGGGTGCAGCCAAGTCAAGAGACAGCAGCACTCTACCTCCCTGGTGTACAGGGGACACACATCCCAAATCATTTTTCTTGCCTGGATGCTGCAGTCAGAATGGTTCTCTTGTATCCACACTCTGCAACTGTTAACCAGAATTTGTCCATCCTTGGAAATGCAAGTTATCTTGAACAGCGGGGCCCAAGCCCCACCTACTCCTGAAAGCCTGAAGTTGCCATGCTGCAAATAAAAATATCCAGAGGTGAATTTGTGGACTACGTGACCCAGCAGGTCTTTCACATCTAGAAAACTGAAATATTTTCTGTAATTTAACAAGTTATTGAAAGGACAATCCAAAAAGCATCTGGTAATAAAGCACTCAGACATTTCTATTTCATCTCCTCTATTGAGGGTAGTGTAGCTCAGCTCACGGAGACTTACCTCAGGCTGTAGTTCACCCTACAATGCCTCATTCCTTGCTCACTCTTGTTAGTTATGTAGCATGCTGTGCAACATCAGCTTAGGTATTTTAAAAATACAAGTTTAAAAAAGTATCTGGTCTTCCTTAGGTGCGGGAGGGAAGAGCATTTCCCACCCTTCCTAGCATTCAGGCGATAGATGAAGAACTCTCCATCAGCTGTGCTTTGCAGCTGAAATGAGCAGACCATCCATGGGGAGGGGAAATCGTCTTACTTTGTAGCTTAACACCACACAGAGACAAGAGGCAATACCTTCTAAAACGCACTTGCTCCACATGCACAGCATGGCTCTATCCCCAAACACTAACAAAGCTGGAGGTGCTGGCGCTGTCATTTCAGTATAGCATATACCAGTCATAGCATCTTTCCACCACATCTGCCACCAGCACTACACACTATTTCATATCAGGAACTAACAATTACCTGGGGAAAAAAAGGCAAACCAGGACTCTTCCAATACAAACTTAGCAGTAGAGGCACGCAGGAACTCCACAACACTGAAACAACTAGATTTCTTGCTCACTTCTTGTCCCTCTTATATTCCCCTCCCTTATAGCCCTGATAGTTTTGAAAATGCTGGCACCTGAATCCAATTGTAGTTAGTTACCTAAGCAAGATGAACAGCATCTGATTCCATACCAGAATAGGCTCATGACCTCCAAAGATAAATGCCCAGATCACCTGTGAAATTCTGATCCTTTCACGAAATAATCCAGATTTCTTTTAAATTGACTGTTTGGTTTTTTTTTTTTTAATTTATCCCACTTTCTTCCTTGAGGAAAGGCACTATATTCTGCATTTTGAATGCTGTCCACAGCAGAGGTTATAGTGGCCCCTCTAAATACTAGCACATCCTAGATTTTAAAAATATGCCCACATAGAGGAAAGAAGCTGTGGGGAAAATACCACAATCAGCAAAAGCCCAGCAGCAGCCTGTAAAAATACACCAAATTACTCCCAGGGGTGTCAAACCAAGGCTCCAACACCCCACAGTAGAAGGGGATGCCTCTCCCAGCAAACCCATGGGAATAAGCATAGCTCAGAGTCCCAACAACCCCCAACAAAACTATTGGGGCAAGTGCTGCTGCAGGATTGGGCCAACAATCTCCAACAGAATAAACGTAGTGGTTTCTGACTCCTTTCCAAGTCAGTGTTTGTTGGGAAACATCAAAGCCAATGGAATAGTAGGTGTCCCAAAATGTCTTAATTCAGAGAATTAGTGTTAACCGAGTCTGATTAGCTCCATTTATCTCTAATTAATTACCTTTACCTAATTAGACACCCTGTTTCCAGTAGACATGGAGTCAAGTAGACTAGATTATTAGTGTAGTCATTGTGCCTTTACAAAATCCTGAAATTAATGAAACGTGCAAAAGAATCCACAGCTTTAATTGCACAGGTGTTGCCTTATGGCAAAGCTTTATCATCTGATTACACCAAGGGATTATTAGTGACTTTTTATATAGAGGATGAGCCTGTGAAATGTACCTTAGCAACAGCTCATTAGTTTAGGGTTGTTACTGTATTATTTATTACATTCAGCCTTCCCCATTATCTAGATTGATTCATGGACCTATATTTTCCTCCCCTCTGTGCAGGAAATAAATAAATAAGTGAAGGCTGGCTATTGCTGTCCAGCTGCAATATGACGAGAAGGCAGAGTGTATTCTCCAGCTACCAATATCCACCCTTTAAAATAAAGCTTTAAAGTTGATTTAAATAAAACTCTTTTTTTTTCCTCCCTCAGAAAAGTAATCAATTCAAGCTTCTGTCAAACTGGAATGCTTTCTACATGCCATCCAAGCATTTTGGGACATCTTAAATCTTTTCAGATAAATAAAATTACATTACTGGATTGAAGAATGAAGTACAATATACTTAATCCAAAATAATTTTTTCAGCTATAACTCACCCTTTATGAAATCTATCAGAAATATTTTATTTTGATATTAACTGTTTGGTTGTTGGCTACCTCTCCAGGTTTGGAAGGGTTTGCCAGGTAGAAAAACTGTTTGAATAATAGAATTAAGGCAAACAAAGCAAAGCCGCAAGCTCTGCCTAAAGAACCACTTTCCCCAAAGAGAATCTACTTGCAGTCAAGGTTGAGAAGGCTTGACCTTACCTTTCTGCGTCGTCCTCAACAACATCCCACGGGACTTGCTAAATATCACTGGTACAACAGTCCTGGTGCTGCCCCAAGCAGAGGAGGCTTCAGTGACCAACCAGCAATCCAGTAAACAAAAGTAGCCAGTAAACAAAATTATGAGGAATTGTTTGCCAAAATTATCTAGAACACCAGATTCTTTGAATATTACGTAAAAGACTGCTGTGCACTTATAACTAAATATAAAAAAGAAGCAGAAAAATAATTGGTAACGATAATTATCTAGAGTATGACAACTTATTTGAGCAGCAGTAATGACTATCCAGTTACAAACATGATTACACAACTTCTCATGTCTGCATTACCAAACACCTGCAGTTTAATTTTAAAACCATGGCTCTAACAGACAGACTTATCACTTTTGCAGTGTGTTCATGTGGCACACATGCAAATGGTGCCATCCTGCAATAAAGGCACACCATGCTCCACAGAAGCAAAGCAGCTGTAGCACCTGCGATCCACCAAAGGTGTGGCACTGGCAAAGTGTGAGCTATGGTCCCAAAACTGCTGCCCAACACAACACATATGTTCACTTTATCAACCTAAAATTTTCTTTAGTGCTATGTCCCAACAGAGCCTACCCCTTGATGGTCTTGAAGGGATTCCATTCCCTTCTTTGTCCCTGGTGCCCCCAACAGGACATAAATGATCTCTCACCCTTGATCCCCAGGGACATCAATCCAGCTCCCATTCTCTGAGCAAGCAGCATTGGACCTTAAAACATATCTGCATCCACATGTTTGCTCACTGTGAAATCCCCTGGATCAGCACATACCTGGAGAGCAGGAGGTCCAGGGTTGACCCCTTTCTTTAAAACTCCAGCAGCAAGGGTGGTGAAAGTGGTGAGAGGAGCACCAACTTATCAAAAAACTGACAGGTAGGAAAGCACAGCAGGAGAGAACAGGAGACTCAACACCATGGAGGACCCTGGATAACTTACATTAGACAGTATCAGAGACAACACTGGAGGAATGCTGGGAGTCCCAGATCCTCTTACACATGCACCCAGCATCATGGATGCTAACGAGGACAAGGCATGGGGATAAAGCCTGCCCTTGTGCTTGCATTCTGCTCTACCCACATAACCCAGAAATATTCACTGGCTGTGTCAAAAATAAGTTACTTGTGAGGTGTATGGGCCTTGTATGGACTTTCAAGTAGCATACCAGCTTGCATTTTTATTTTGATTTGTGTTCATATCAGACCTTTTCTCCACACTCCCCTGTTGGCTTCTTACTGAATACAGTAAGATTCATGAACATCGTCTGTGCCTTCAGCACAGCCATGGAACCATGCCCAGCGTGTACCAGCGATGCTGGGAAAAAGCTGTTGCTCTGAGCTTCAGAAATACCTCACACCAGTTTCAAGCGCATGTCTGCGGAAAACAGCACTTTCTTAGGAACCAATCTGAAATACATGGAAGAAATCCCCATGAGATGGATGGTTCACGCTCTATCTCTCCACTTCCTCCTCAAAGAACTCTGACCTCACCTTCAATAACGAAAACAAGTAGCACAGTAGACAAGAATGAAAAATATTAAATATTTATTTAAAGAACATAAACAATTTTTCCAGTGGGAGAAAGAAAAATTACATGAGAGATGTTGGTCACATCACTTATAGGAGGCAGCCCAGCAACCTGTGGGAGCAGCAGGACTCTACCACGACGAGGGAAGGGAAGCACCAGAAGCACCTCGTGCACACGTGCACACACGCGCACACACACACCACCCCCCACATCCCTGGAAGAACACTTCTAGAAAGCAAGGAAGCAGCCAAGGGCAGACCCCAAAATAACCAATACTGCTTTGCCTCTGTGATCATCCATAAGTCTCTAGTGCTTCCCAACGGCAAGTATCACATGCTTCCTACCAGCTGGGAAAGCGGAGCAGGGAGAGAAGGCCATTTATTGAGGTTACTGGGACCTGCAACAGCTCTTCATCCTCCAGCTTCCATCCTGGAACATGCCTGTCTTTCCCAAGAGGCGCCATGTCAAGAGGGACTTGCTCTGCTGCTTTTCCCTTTGTTCCCCAGTGGCAGCCATGGGTCAGGTGCTGGTCTATTTGATGAGAAGACGCTGGCATACTTCTCCTGGTGCTGGCACCAGTCCTTGAAGAGCTGGCTGGCACCAGCTGTTGCAGTGAGCTCAGACAGACTGTCTCCCATTATCCAAGTGCCAACTATTTGGAGGGGCCAGACACCAGGCTGGCAGGTCTAATGGCAGCATGCATCCCAAGTCAGATAATGCTGCCCCCTGCTCAGGGGACAGACATAAGTCCTAGGTGGCCAATAAAGCCTTAGAAAATGAAAATTGACATACAGGCACCAACTAAGTAAGGATTGGTGGGTCAATGGGAGCAGACAGGCACTAAAAAGTTACAAAACCACTACACATTTGAAGTAGATCCAGTCGTTACTGTGGTCCCTAAAGATAGAAACTGGAGTCTGGAGTCTCTCAGGCCCTGGTATCCTTCTCAGCCACAAGGTCCAGATAAGGACTATGCTACACCAGGGACTTGTGGGTCCTTCCAACTGCCCCCTGAGATGCCCCACACTGGCTGGGGGCTCATTGTCATGATCCCAGACTGAACTGGAGCTTGAACAGTCCATGATTTCTTTGCTGCTAGCTTCAAATTACGTCATCTCTCCCAGACTCCACCCTAGTGAAACAACAGCATACAGAT
>VZRE01002156.1:420874-483444 GCA_013396775.1 Cephalopterus ornatus
TCTCGGGCGGAGGCGATTAGTTAGCGGCGCCAGGTCCATCGCTTCACGCCGCGTCACGGGGGACACGCGCATCGGGCGCCCGGGAGATGCGCCCGCCGCCCCGCAGACACCGCGGCTCCTCACCGCGCCCGCGGGCCCGCTCCCATCCCCGCTCACAGCTCCCTGCCGGGATCCCCGCCCGGGCACGGCCCAGCTCACCTGGCCCGGTCGCCTCCCCTGGCTCGACTCTGCCCGAGCAGGGAGCCGCCCGCTTCTCCCCTCCCCGCCCCCTGCATCTGGAATCCGCAATCAAGAGCCCAATTTTGTCATTTGGAAACACTAATTATCTAATCACGCCACGCTGCAGAGCGTACTTGTCTGCCCAATTAGCTAGGACAATTATTAAAATTCGGAGACCTAATTATGTCTCAATTTAATGCTGGCAAACTCGCGCACAGCGCAGTAATTAAAATCCTCCCCTCGCCTCTGCCTTTAGGGCAGCGGCTGATGGGACCTGTCAGGGGCCGCGCCGCGCCGAACCAGCAGAGCGGATTGTGCTACATGACCCCGCATTGTTAAGTGTGTCAACATATTAACCTGAATTCCCTTCAGCCCCCGTAATCACATTTGGAAGGAGGAAGAAAAGGGCTAAAACATGAAGCATTTTATTAAAAAAACATAAATTCTTTTTAATTAATGCTGTAAGAGATCTGACGCGGCTTGAGCTACCAAATGCTGCAAGTCATATAAGACTGGTGCTTCTAATTACCAGTAAAGGAAGGTTTGCTCTTCTCTGTTAAAAAGACTTCCCTCTCCTCTCATTTAAAGCAAATGATCTTTCTTTTGGGTAGTGTATTTTTTAAAACCCAGCTAGTTGGCTCCCAGTGATAAAGTTGATTACGAGTTTTTTGTTTGATGATGGAGCACAAGTGAATATTGACTTCTGCAAGAATCAAACAGACGACCGGAGGCATAAATAAAACGGTCAGGATTTAACACTTGAAAGAAGTTAATAAAGTTGAAAATTAAAAATCATAATATTGGGATAATTTCTAAATATTTATTTTTGCTCCGCTCTCAAATTTGATAGGAAGTCAGTGCTAAAACACAGACAAGAACTGGAGTTAACCCTGTCATCTGCATTCCTGCCTAATGTAGCACAGGCACCTGCCATGGACAGGAAGTCCCTGAGCCCACATCCCTCAGTGATGGCCCCTGCAGACAGAAGACCAGTCCTCCGGCCTTGCCAGCAGAAGCCTTCCCTTTTAGCACCTCTCTTTTTGGCTGCCAAAGAAGGTGGTTCCCTCATCTCCAGTTAGTGAGTTCTCTGGTGTTTGGGAATACGGAAACAAATCTTAATTCCCTGGGCAGGGAAGGCCTGTCTGACGTATGGGATGGAGGGAGAGAGGGGGCTTCGTCTCCCACAGTGTATGCCCTACATCTTGGAAAAGGCCCTGCTCCCAGTCTCCTCGGACAGTAAACTGAAGTGCACATCTGTGTTCTGGCTTGTTCCAGTGGCTGTCAGCATGTTTTCCTCTTGTCAGCAGCAATTGACTGGTCAGGTTCACCCTTGTACAGTGATTGTAACAGCTCATTGACACACTAGTGACCCAGCCGGACCTGATAATGGAAAAGTATTGATTTCTGTGGGCTCAGCAGTTCTAAAATGAATGCCCAATATAATGTTATCAGCTGTCTTGGACTCAGATATCCCTTGGACTTGGATAAAGAGACAATTGCCTATCCTGACAATTTACTTGCAAAAAACATACTCGATACAAACAATAAAGTGGCCTCTCTCAGTTTCTCCCCGATAAGCAACAAGCAATCGATACCTGGCAAAATGTCAAGAAATGCAGCCCAGATGTGATGGTGACTCCAACTGTCCCTTTAACCAAGGAGGCCCATGACAGCTTCTCCACATTTTAAATGCTTGCCACTGAAGAATAAGCGTGTAGGTGAGTGACACTACACTCCAGAGCCATCCACCAGCCCCAGAGAGTGAGTAAGGCAACAGGCAGAAAGGCTGCCAGGAGATGTAACCCAATAGCGATCACAATTAACTCCCACCTGCAGGAAAGCAAAAAGGTTTGAGCAAACCCATGATGCTTAAGCTAATGACACCTCCTCCTGTGTCACAACAAATGCTTGGGGCTGAGGAGAATGTCACTTAATAGTGATAAATTCTGGATAAGAAAAATTGAATAATACAAGGTGAAATTTTAAATTTGTACAGCAGTCCTCATACAGTTGAGATAAAAAAGTACTGCAAGTCCAGTTGAAATTTTGGGAGGGGGGAGATCAATGTTTAAAGATTTGCAGAATTGTATGGACTGTTTGCCATAAGCAATACCATATATAAGTTTAAATGGGGAAGAGACATGAGTATGGCAGCGTTCTTGGAAAACATTTAACTTTGGGGGAAAAACAAGAGCTCAAAAATTCAAAAACTCAAAGCATTTTTTGGTCTTAGGGAGCCAAAGTGTGGTTTGTCCTTTCTTAGTAGATCATTCCACATGGATAAAGCACCTGTCACTTCCATGTCCCTGTGGCTGACTGACAGAGCTCAAAGCTCACTGACACACAGGCATATCAGGAAGTCAGTGGGTTGTTTACCAGCACAAGGTCTATGGAAATGGGGATCAGACAGATACTGGCTTTCTGTGGGATACCAAGAGCTTGCAGAAGTTTCACTGTGTCCCAAATCTCTTCTGTAGTGCTTGGAGCCTTCCAGAACTTAACTCCTTCCAGATGAAGCAAGTTTCCTATAAGGAGTGGGAGGAGGAAACAAAGATACTTACTCTGGCAGATGCCAGTGCAGATTTAATTCAAGCTGTAACACCAGTGTTGATTAGAACAGCTTTGTGATTCTGGCAAAAATATTCAAGTGACCTTGGGGAGACATATTTTTAATTATGAACAACTGGTCAGTTTTATTACGAAAATAACAGCCCTTCTTGAATTCATTTTCATGTTTTGTAGCCTTCTGCTCAGTGGCTTCTCTCCATAAGTGCCCCATACCCCTCGCATGGTTGCTGTCCATGATGCGCACACGCATGCGTTGCCTTAGCCTTCCCCTGACGACAGGCCCAGCTCTGTGATGTGCTACATACACTCGTCAAGAGGAAATGACTGCACACATTACGTTAGCATGACTGCTGCTGAGTACCTTTCAGTTTCTACATACTTTCATTTTCTACACACTTCCCACTGCGTAGCCTTGGCTCCCTCTCCTGAAGACAGCTCCTGAACCCACCTATCTCCACTCAAGCTTTTACTTCATGTTCAATTTCCATATGTTGCTTTCAAGCATTTCTCTTCTTGGCATCCCCTCAGGGCCTGATCCTGTGAAAGTAACTGTGCCGCACCTGAGAAGCGTTAAACAAGGCTGTGCGAATTGCCGAGTACACTTTGGGTTTTGCTTTTTCAATTATCATTTTGAATTAAATTAAATGTAAATACTTTCAGATTTTTGTTTTGTTTACCCAAAACAACCACTCAAACATTTTCCATTAGCTAGAATGAGGAGCTTAAATCCCTCCTATCCACCTTGCAGAAGGGTTTTTCGGAGCACCTCATGGGTGATGCTCAGCCCCAGATGTCTTGCCCCTGGAGAGTCTCAGTTGTTTTCTCAGCTCCTCTTCCTGCCCCTTTGTAAGAACCCCAAATCTCATGTTAAGCCAAGCGCAGATAACATCTCCATACTACTGCCTCCTTAAGTACAATGAATATATTCAGGCCTTTGGATAGAACCTCCTGAGGCAGGGATTATGCTCTGTAGTATTACCTTTGTCATGTTTTCCCTGTTGTAATGTTCCATGTACATTTATGTCATTTATAAAATACAATTAACAGACATAGTAGAATCCACAATGGCCCAAAGAAGGGAATAACAGAAGTAGAGTAACCATGTACATTTTCTTCCTACAACTATGCTGGCTGTGGTGACCCACTCCCAACCAGCAAGTGAGTAGTAAAAATGAAACACAATTCTGAATATTTAAAAAGTATGGCAAAGCTGTCCATAGTTCTCTTTCACTTAGCAAAGACTTCATAACAATGTTCAACTTCTCTCTGCCTGAAGACACTGACCCCTCTGTCCTCACAGCACACCTCACCTCCTTCTAGTGAGTGGCAATAACTCAGAACTGCTAGGACTTGCTGGCTTGTCCAGGCACCAAGAAAGCATCCAAACATGATCCTCCAAAATGAGCTATGGAAAGGCTTGTGCCAGGTCATTAATCTTCCCCAAGAATGGCCACTTCAACTTAGACCTAGCTGCACTTCCTTGTGGGTCCCTTCCAACTCGGCATATTCTGTGATTCTGTGATACTCACTATGGGACCAGCTGCCTCTTGTTTTCAATGAAAGGCATCAACAGAATTTAGACTGCCACTTATTTACTAAGTTTCTAAATCAATGTAAGTATATATTTTACAGTATTCAGTATTTTAGTAGTGTGTACACATACCTGTCTACTCGCAGGTCCAAGCCTATCATACCACCTCAGTGAGCTCTGCCCTACTGGGAGTTATTGTCGCTGGGAGGATTGCATTCCGTGAGTATAGGCTGAGATTTTGTAGGCATCTGTCCTCCAACAAAGCCCAAACTGTGTTTTTAACATTTACAAGTTGTTTTGTGCAAGTAATTGATTATGCTCTAAAGCAACTGAATGAAACTAAAGTGAGGAAAAATAAACACCAAACAGTCATATCTATCTGAAGTATTATTTTCCAGTTTTCATTGCTGAAACAAAACAAATCCCATAAATTTTGCAGTGAGGGAAGTGCTTTGTTTCATCCAAAATGTTTCATTTCGGGCACTTGAAACAGAAAGAAAAAAAATCCTCAAAGGATATACGAGGTTGGATTCACCACAGCTGCTGTCATTCCCTTTTTATCCACTAACCCAGTAATTAGGGCAGTGACCCAGGATGTGGGAGATCCATGTTCAATCCCTTTTCTGCCTGAAGGGATTTGAACCTCCATCTCTGCATTTCCAAGGAGAGGGTTAGAGCCACAGTGCTGGAGGGTTCTTCTCTGCTCTCTTCTTTCAGCTTGGTCCTTCCTGGACAGGTGTTTCACATCGGCTGGACACCGTGTGCGGCTTGGGTGCCTCATCTCACCTGGGTACAGCCCACCTCCCAAAGTCCAGTGTTACTTCCCTACCTCTGGCCTGTGGCTCAGTGAGGGCAGAGATGCTGTGCGCCAGGTGGAGGAGATCAGTAGGTCAGACCACTTTCAGCTACACTACACCAAAATGTTTAAGGTGTGTCCATAACCAGATCACTGAGGTGATCCCAGGTCTGGGTATCGATGCTATAAGGCAGAACGTGAGTCCTCCTGTCTAGTTCCATACCATAATGCCAGGGCCAGTAAATAAGAAATATGCCAGGATAAGATTAAAAAAAAAAAAAAGGCATATAAATATCATATTTCTCTAAGTCTAAATCTCTTCTCACTTTTCTAATCACACTTTGCTACTATTCTCAATTACTTTCCTAATCAGGTTTTTTCTGTTATTGTAAATTGCCTGTGATGTTAGGAAGGATTGACCTAAGAAGAGTTTAGTAATACAAACTTAATACTTTTGTCTCCTTTTTTTTGTACCTTTTAACCATATTTATCTCCATAAGCAGCTTGCACTCACCCAGGAATTAGTTGTACAGTATTGAATATAGAACTGAACATGTGACACATTCAGCCTTCTGCATAACTTTCGGGGGAAACTTTGGACATAGTAGTTCACATACATCATTTTTATGTCACCAATGAGATCAGCTCAAGTTCTTTCTTAATTAGGAAAATTTGGCACCTCAATGCTACATTTTTGCTAATTTTTAAATTAGAATACTTTTAATAATGCTATATAAAATTATTTTCTACTAAATTTTTCTATTGAAAATACTATCTTCCTTTATTTGTTTTTTCCTCCGGTGTTTTCAGAAGGTAAATAAATTATCTGGTACTTCTTATGAGCAGACTTTGATTACCAAGAAGTCTATAATTTTTTTGTATTGGATAACCTTTTATTAGGGGCTGACCTCTTTGTGTGGTCAAGTGGCCACACGAAGTCACAGTCAGAGAAAGGGATTCACCCATCCAAGTGTGAGAAGTACTCCTTTGTAATGAACATTAAAAAAAACCCTCTACTTTCATCTTGCTTTAAAAGCCTCTAGCACAGCATATTTACAGAATAATAAAACAGGACTTCAGGCCTTTTCTTCTCATACATCAGTAACAGGATACTTATATCTCGCTTACATGCTCTGTACACTGTATAGTTTACTGTATCTCACTTCTCATAGCGAATAGTCTCAAATAACTAAATTAAGTAAATCTTCTTCTACTGTTCTCATAAAGGATTTAAATCAGGGCATAAAACTAGCTGAGAATATCCCTGTGACAAGTTCTGTGCCCCCCTCCCCTTGTGATTTACCCAGTCCCACTCTGGCACGCCTGCTTGCAAGGCTCATTTATTGTTGCCTAGAACAAACAATTGTAAGATTACTATTTATTCATACTCCGAAGAAGAAACTTCAAATGAAATCCCTAGTATCAAAAGCTATACAGATACAAAGCTAAGATGCTTCCCTTCTCAAAGAGCCAATGCTCTAAAGAGACAGGAGGTGGGAGGAAGGAGCAGGGTGTTCTCAAGCACAGTCATCAGAGCTGACTGTGTGCACAAATAAAGGGAAGCCACTGCTCCCAGAATTAATGTCTCTCCTTTGCACTGATTTTAGAAATCATAAAAAACTGTGGAGTTACTAGAGTTAGAAATGAAAAGCGTGAATGAATGGCTTGTTCTTGGGAAAAACATGAATCACAATCCGTCAGGGTAAACTCAGACTTTCATCTCAAAAGCAAGTAACATCTGGGATTTTTATATCCACTCGAATCAGTGGGAAAATGCTACTGCAAATTATCTGCATTTCACGTGCATGTGTGAACGTGTGCGTGTGTATGTATATATATATATATACTCATTTAATTTAATTTGTATATAAATCAAAACATATATTAAATGGTACAGAAAAAGTAACAGTCTTTCTTCTCACGGTTATTTTAATCTGAACTTGTGCAAGAGAAGAAAAACCCAAAGTCTTGTGCTATTTTTAATCGTTAGGAGGTGGATATTTTTTTTTTTTTTGTAATGAAGGTTCAGGGAGACTGTAAACACTAAAGGAGGTCACCGCAGTCAGGTGCCCGCAACCCAGAGATGCAGTCCCCGCCTGCAGATGCCCAGCACAAGGAGGGTGCAGCACCCAGCTGCTGGCACAAAGCCTGTGGCCCCAGCATGGCTCTGCAACATTAAACATGTCACAAACTCTCATGTGGTTTTCATGAGTCCTATTCAGTAAGGAGAAACACAGGCACTGAGGAGTCATGGCACAGATTTACAGGCATCCTGCTGCCTGTGTGGGCCTGTGCCCGTCCTTGGCCCAGAGAATGCCAGGCAGGGCTCCTGCCACAGTGCTGGTGCTCCATTGCAAGCTTCCCTTGCAAACAAACTGCCAAAGGAAGGAAAGCCCCACTCATTTTCTCTGTCTCCATTAGCCCAAATACAGTTTTGACATGATTCAGGATCATGGCCCACAATTCCATTCCAGAATAACAAGCAATGCGTTAGTGTGATCCTACTGGCATCCTGCTTTTGTAAAATGACAACACTTTCATTGGCTATCATCAATCCCTGTTAGGAACTCCCCTATCCCTAACCTCATATGGGGCACTCTTAATTTAGTCTCACTTGGAGCACCAGATGCTCTAATTACATAGTCCTGGTCTTCTATAAGGCATGTTAGATGAACAAATGCCACACCTGTAACGGTGACAAGTCCTATGCTTAATTACATCCATGATGATTTTATTTCGAAGCTCAAGAATCCTCTCCAGCAGGCCCATTTTATGTTTTTACACAACCCAAGCGTCTCAGTGAGGAATTCCTGAGTTACATTCACTTCTATCTGTTTACGGAAACTTCAAGGCACATAAGGCCATAAACATTTCTTGCCCATCTGCTCCATAAATTTTTTTGTAAGGCTTACTGCAGAGCACAGGAAATGAGTTATAGGTGGTCAGCTTCAGCTGTTGCTTTCTGGTTTTGCCGCAGTTTTTGCTCAGTATGCTGCAGGCAGAGCCCATACCTGCATCAGCCTCCTTGAAACAATCTCCATCCCAATGAAACTGTTAGATCCAGCACCTGAATCACTGTACCTGCATCATCTCTTAAGTAGTCATCTACCCCAGTTATATACAGGTGCTGAAAATGACCTTGAGGTCTGTAAGTAATTTTATTAGAATATTATTGAAAACAGATGTTTTCCCCCTAATCCTGATGACATGTTTAAACACAGCCTGGGACAATTAGAAATACAATGCCCTGGAGACTAATTATCCATCATTGACAATTTCCCACATTATCCTTTTTTGTTCTCACAGTTGATACTGGTATCATTGCCCGTCTCCATCCTCTTGGAGTGTAAAGAAAACTTCTGAAAAGTAGTTCTCTACCAAATTGCTTCAACAACACCAGCAGTAATGTCCATCGTGACAAGTGACTGTCCAGAAATAACTGATCAACTTCATTTAAATATTTAAATTAAAAATTTTTAACTTACAGAAACTATTTATGAAATTGTTATGTCTATAAAGTGTCCAGTTACTTGTTTACTTTACAGAATAATTTTGACTAACAAATCTGTGTGGTCCAAATAGAGTCTTAAAAATACAGGCAACCTTATGCATACATATTTATGGCATGCAAAGAAAAAACCCTGATTTTTTAAACCTGGGACTATCAGAAGAAGGGAGTTGTAATGGAATGATTCCCTTCAGAGCCAAGTTACGGGTTGACAAGAAAAGCAGGGAGACAAGTGACTGAAATCCATTCTCAAAAAAGTTGTATCCCAGGAGGAACACAAAGCAGCTTGGGCTGGGACTTCAAAAATGGGAGCTGCTGTTAGCAATAGTCTCTGTTTGAGGACCAATGGAAGGTAAATTAATCCATTATGCTTTAAAGAAGAGCAACGCTGCACCCATGTCAGACTTGGGGAACAATTAGTAGATGGCACTGGAAGTTTAGAAGTGGAAGCAAATAAATTACCTCCCCATTAGTCACACACTGATTAGAAGAAACCAGACAACTACCAAAAAAATAAAAAAAAAGTTAAAGTATGGGCAACAGGAAAACTGATGCCTTTTTAGAGGGTTTAAAAGCACAAGTACTCTGCCAGATGGAAGCTGTGGAGGAAGCAAGACCAGCTCCTGCATCCTTGCCACTGCTGGGCTTCTGTAACTGTGGATGTGTGTTACGCCTTTACCAACTCTCTTGAGCAAGAGCACACTTCTCCACAGCCCGCACTGCACAGCACACACCTCACCCACCACACTTGTGAGCAATAAAAATATGTGGAGATGTATAATCATTTGTCCAAAATACCCTGTACCTTTTTCTTTAATCTCTTCTAAATTACATACTCCCCACATGAGGTAAAATTAGGGCCATATTCAAGGTTTTGTTATGAGAAGATGCTGTGCCTACGTCAAAGCAAATTTGGTGTGTCCCAGCAGGTGACACGTCCCCCGCCGTGCCACTGCAGCCCAGCCAGATGGCCGGTGCAGGGCCCCTTGCAGGAGCATAGCTCTGCGGAGGAAGATGTCACACTGTACTGGGTGACCAGGCTGTCACTGAATGCAACTCCGTCACAGTATTTAAATCACATTAAATCTTTCTTTTATTACATACTCCCTTGGGATTTTGCCTGGCTGTAGTCTAATTACCAGCCTTGCTGCAGCACACGTGGGTTCCACAGCTTGCTCCCCCTCCCATTTTATGGAAAATGGCTTATCTTGCACAATCCTAATGAAAATACTGTAGTGAGATAACTCTCTCCTTTCATCTTGCATTTACCACTCTAGAGGGTAAGACGTTTTTTGTGGGAGAGAGACCACAAAATATTCAGGTTTACATGCATTTTTAGAAATAGCAGAAACAGTTTAATTGCTTCTGCTATTTTCTTACATAGTACCTGATCTTGAAGTACCAATATATTTTTCCATGTCAGATGTTAGCTGAACCCATGTTTCAAAGATTTTGTTTCTTTTTTTCTTTTCTTTTTTCTTCATTTTTTTTCAAACATTTTGCATTTCTTATGCTCCCTCTATTAACTTCTAAAATAGAGTATTTTAAAGGAGATGCATCTCACTAACTTCTGATGACTTAGACAGGTTTTTTCCTGAGCAATTTTTTTTAGCATTAGGCACAAATCCTCTCTCCTATTCAATTAGCTCCCAGCACTAATCAGGTCAGAGATCATGTGAACTTTAACGGAGAACTTAATAATGTTCAGGAAAGCTTAAGGACTAGGATGTGTTTTCATTACACGTGCCCACATCTCTACCCTTCACCATGGCCTTGCCCTCCCCCATTTTCCAGTTACAGCAGTAACCAACCTAAACACCATGATGATTTTATAGTGTCTTGCACTTATGATCAAAATAATTTTGACTGTTAACCAAGGCAAAGTACTGACACAGTGAAAGGCTGCATTTATACTTGCTATTTCATTTGGCTTACCATAATTCCATATGTATAGGTCCATAGTTCCTAGGTACAGATCTGGAGGTGGGCCTCATTAACCTGCATGCAGAGACCACCTTTGGGTAGGGAAGTAGTTCAGATCCGCAGTATGAAGAGGGATAAGAATCTCACCTTTGTAAGTCTCCTGGAATTAAGACAGAATATTTAACAAAAACCTTTTAAGTTAAAAACAACACAACTAACTCTTTCCTGAGGGCAGAGGAAAGGAACTGAGTGAGAAAGTTCATGCAGGGAAAGTTAAAAAAAAATATGGGAAGTGCTCAGATTTGCTCTGATGATGAATGAGCTCCCTGTGACAGCAGTGAACACCAGCTCTGGCTGTGGGCAGCACGCGCTGCTGTTTGCGGGCAGCAGGAGCATAAAGCAGTTGAAGCTCTGAATACATCTGCTTCAATTTTGTGTAAGTGCTCAATTTTTATTGTGATCCCAAACCTGTCAGAGCTTTCTCTCTGTGCAACAGTAATAACAGCAACAACATAACAGATTTGTCAGCTTCAGTCAAATTCTCAGAGACAGAAAGCTGAAATAAAGCACCTGTGGTGGGCTGACCATGACTGGACACCAGGTGCCCACCAAAGCTGCTTTGTCACTTCTCAACTGGACATGGGAGAGAAACTATAACAAAAGAGTTATGGGGCAAAATAAGGCTCATGGGGCAAAATGAAGATAGGGAGAGATCACTCACCAATGGGCAAAACAGACTCAACCTGGGGAAATTAGTTTAATTTATTACCAATCTAATCAGAGTAGGATGAGAAATAAAAAAATAAATCTTAAAACACTTTCATCTCACCCCTCCCTTCTTCCTGGGCTTAACTTTTTCCCCCTGAGGACTGCAGTCAGTTCATCACTTGTCTCTGCCTTTCCTTCCTCTGCAGGGAAAGGGTCCTCACACTCTTCCCCCTCCTCCAGGAGACAGTCCAACACGAGTCCTTCCCACAGGCTGCAGTTCTTCAGGAACTGCTTCAACCTGGGTCCCTTTCACTGGTGGATCTTTGCTCCACTGTGGATCTCCATGGGCTGCAAGGGCACAGCTGCCTCACCACGGGCTGCAAGGGAACCTGCTCTGGCACCTGGAGCAGTTCCTCCCCCTGCTTCTTCACTGACCTTGGTGTCTGCACAGTTGTTCCTCTCACATATTCTCTCTCCTCTCTCTGGCTGCAGCTGTACAGTTTCATCCCCCTTAAATATGTTATCCCAGAGACACTACCACCATCGGTGATGGGCTTGGCCATGGCCAGTGGTGGGTCCATCCTGGAGCCATCTAGCACTGGCTCTGTTGGACATAAGGGAAGCTTCTAGTGGATTCTCACAGAAGCTGCCCCTATGAACTGCTACCAAACCCTTGCCACGCAAACCCAACAGAGCACCTAAATTCAAAATCAGCCTTGACTGCTTGAGCATGGGGAGCTCGCACAGGCCATTCAGGCATCTCTTCAAGACCAGGACACTAGTTCAGTGTCTAGCACTAGATAGCCAGGATTGACATTTTCAGGCAATAAAATAGGAGGAAAGTCTGAAATCTGGAAGATGATAGCAAGATAAGCACCTTCCTCTTCAGAAGAGAAAAAAAAATAAAAATGTGTCCACTGTAATTCTGGGCGCTACAGTAGCAGGTATCATACACACCCAGATTGAAAACACTCTCCCATAACATACTTGCTGCTTTCAATTTTTAAAGCGGCAAGGAGAAAACAGTCTGGGCCATCATACAAATTCCACAGCCCAGTACACAACAGGAGTGACTGGAAAGCAGAGCTTCCCTCTTTTCTCCCCACCCTTTATAAAATGGGTGCCAGCTGCTCCATATTGCAGGAAATTACACAAACCTGTAGGTTGCTGATTTTGTTTGCTGCTGGCAGTGGAGAGAGCTGCTCACATACACATACATTTGTACATCTAAATCTGAAATCACAGTTTAATTTCCTAAGAATTTCGTGCCATCTATAGCATTCATCTTTTACCAGTAAATGGGCTGAGATTCTTATCTCCAATATGTTTTTACCAGTTTTCAATAGGTATTTCCCTGTTTTGCTTTGCTCAAAGAACCTCACAACTTGTGTATTCACAAAAATCATCCAAGCAAGTGCTCCTTTTTCTAAATACTTCTGTGGTTTCCGAAAGGCTGCCAGAAAAAAAAAAAAAAAAAAGACAGAAAATTTAGCTTTATGCAGACAAAACAGAAAGCTGGCACAAAATGTTTGCTTTCCCAGGTGGGCTTATGCCAGTTAAGGCAACTTAGGAGGCAAGAGTTCAGCTCCCAGCAGCAGCAGCATCAACTCCAAAGTTCTGGGTTTGGTATCAACTGTATAATGGGATTTTTATTCCATGTAATCCAAAGTCACTCTAAAATCTAAACATCTCCTCCTCTCCCCACCACTTAGGTACAGGCAGTTACTGTCTCTGTATAAAATAAATCATAAATCAGGTCATTAGCTATGCTTTTAAGACTACTGAGCAGTACTCCATCTGTGTTCACAGTAATATAGCTTATAGGACTTTCCCAAAAATCTTCATCACTGGTAGCCAGCAGAAAACTAAAGTCCTGAAGAACAAGAGAGATAAAAAATGAAGATGAAAAAGCAAATGTGGATATAAGCAAAAACTGAGGAAAGGGAAAACAAACCAAGCTAGGAATGAAGATAATGAAAACGGTCAGGTTAGCAGCCCAGTGAGACGCAGCTAAGTACCGTCCCCAGATGGGAATCTGGGCCTGAGGGCAAAGAAATGAGTTTGGGATCCTGGAAGAACACTCACATTCTGGGTCAGGGTCTTTTGTCATTTATTAGCGCTCATGGTCAGCTGCAGTCAGAGTACACTGGGATTAGTCGTGGAAGTTATTTCAGTGAGAAAAGAATGTTTTAAAATGATGGGTGTAGGAGAGAATTTCTGGAGTCAGTGAATGGCAATCCCCACATAAGCAGAACCTGGAAAATCAGATTTCAGTATCAAATTTGTGACTGAGGCCATACGTGGGAAAAGCAGCTTATGTTCCTCCATGATTGTACCAAGTGACTATGGATTTATATGCAGCACTTAAAAAGCACCAGTAAATGTACTCCAGATGGCAAAGGGAATGGGTACAGCTGACTTTCAACACAAGAAATTGGATTTAAAGTCTCTTTTCCCTGTCACTGCCTATTTCTTTAACAGTTTGGGGTTACAACTTATTCCTTGGCTGTTCAGCTAAGGATAATATTTGCCCTAACCTCCTCTATGCCAGGAACCCAAGCGCACCCCTGAAGATTTGGAGGCACAGCAAATGCAGCCATCAGCTAGATTTCAGGGACTACAAAACAAGTGTCAACCTCAGGCTTATACTGTCTTCTCCTGTTTGCAGTTTCTCTTTTAACCTGTGGGGGTTTTGTTTGTTTGTTTTTAAAAGATTTTTTTCCCCTGATTCTTTATCCAAATTAGGCTGTTTTCTTTCTCCTACTTTCACACAATTGTTTTTTTCAGGGAAGAGACAGATAAAAGAATTATTTCTTGTCAGCAAGACTTGTACCTGGGTGACACACAATTCCTTATTTGGTTAAAACACAGGTTAATGGTGTTAGCTTGCATTCTGCTCTATCAGTCTCTTCTTTTCTGAAGCTGTTTCAAAGAGCACAATGGGATTCAGAGCTTCAGCATTTGTTGCTACAGCAGTGAGGATGGATTTGGATGAGTTTCACAGAGAGCTACAAACATGATTCACAGCTGCTGCTGACTTAAAAATACATAATCAAATGCTTACATGTGAAGTTTCCAGTTTCCAATAAACAGGTTTTTTAAAAATGGTTAGTTATATTTAGGAACACTTACTGGGAATATCATATAAGCATGTTTCGTGTTGCAGGTCTCTAACACAAAAGCAGAAGGGTTACCATCATCACTTGTTACATTAACTTCAGATCTTACAAGTGTTCTTTAAATTAAAGTACAGGACAGAAAGCTCAACAACGTTGCAATTTGTACATGTGTAGTACAAGCACCTTGGAGGCTGTGACAAGGCTCCAAGGCTCCCTTCGTTCCCTCACTGAACAGTGAGAGTTGTAATTTTGGGGTTTCTGGGCTTACAGTTACCAAGGATACTATTTGCTTGGGTTTTAATTGTAGTGAAAAGAGCACGTGGAGCCTGCGTAAAAGGTCTTTCAGGGCTTTTATGATAAACTTTGCCTCCACCTAAGAAGAAGCATCCCCACATGAGTGCATTTATTACAATTTTTATTTCCAGCCAAAATTACACCATGTCAGTCTTCAGGCAACCTGTGCAAACCACCATCATAGCCAGTGACACACAGCTGAAACCTCTCCACCTCCCATTCTGGCACACTGGAGCCACCTGCACATGAGCTCAGGCAGCCAGGAACACGTCCCTGAAGGGCAAGCACTGCCACCAGGTACCAGCTACTTGGACCACCAGGTTTTTCTACTTAATGGACTTGAATATTACTAAGCAGTTTTATAAAAAAGCTGTTAGCTGACTTATGTTCAAAGCTTAATAGGGGAATAGGGCTCTAAAATTAGAGATTTCTTTTCTTTTGCTTTTTAAATACAAGTTTATCAGCCTGTAGCAAAACTAGAAATGAGAATGAGCAGCGCCAGAGTTCAAAACATGGAAGGGATCCCCACTCCAGCCCTTATTTAAAACAAACACACCCCAACAGTCCTTTATGCTATATTTGATCAACCTCTTATTTTTTTGCTTACAGTGTGTGCGAATGGCTGTGGTATGGCTACGAATCCTTTCATGCTGCAGGAGACTGGGAACTTGCAGAGTGCCAGACAGACTGGGTTTTTCAGTGTATTCTGTGGCCAGGTACATGTGGAAGACACTGCACACCTAGTGCTGCAGGGGAAAACTGCTTCTACCTGGGAAAGAAGGCACCAGTGAAACCAGATTGAATAGAGAGAGAAGTGGGCAGACATGCACAGATGAGAGCCATTGTTACTTGTGACTCAGCTTCAGCTTTGGGCCCCTTCCTCTGGTGATGTTCCCGCTTCAGCTTCGGGCCCCTTTCTCTGGTGATCTTCCCTCCACCACCAGTTCTCATTCTTGGTCTCCAATACTGAAATGTAAATACCCCCATCTTTCCTCACCTCTGAATTTTCAGAAGGCTACAGCCAGCAAAACTGCCCTCTTTGCCTCGCCAAATAACTGTTCTGGTTGAGTCAAAATTCCCTGCAGGATTAAGTGACACGTGCAGCTCACCTCCGAACACTGGGAAAAACACCAAGAAGCCTGCAGTGTTAAAAAGGAATATTTTATTGCAAGAGATTACAAACCTGGCACTATGGCCAAATGTTTCCATTACATCACAATTGCTACCCATGTATCAGGCAACAGCACCTACAAAGCATGGTGGATTGAAATATCTGAAATCATAATGCAGTCAGCTTTTTTAAATAAGTACCACCCTAAAAAGTCTGCTTTTTAAACAAAGTCAAAACTATATAAACCAATTTTTTAAATATGAAACTGGTGTTTAAGTATCCAGGCATTTAACTACTGTGATAAAAAGTGGACAGGTGTGTTAACCATAGCATTCAACTGAACAGGCTTCATTCACAGCCCTTAACCATTAAGTTAAAAGGCAGTACATGTTATTTGCTGTTAATGTTTTCACATTTGTTCAGCCCAATTTATTTTCCGTAGGTTTTCAGAATCAGGTAGATTTAATGCACTGCAGGAAACCCAGAACCATAACCAGCTCAGAAAAAGCACCATAGTCAAAAAAGCTTTGCAGGAACACATCTTCCCATCTCAGGCCTGTGATGCTGACCTTTGGAACTTTGGATGCACTTCTCTGAGCCCCAGTTCATAACTCGCGTTCCTCCTGTGATCTACTTACCTCAAAGACCTTGCTGATTTCCCTGAGCATGGCTGAAAAGACAGGACTTTGCGCAGGCACACAGCTCATACACAAACCGTGTGGCCCAGGACCTGCACCCGACTGTTACAGTGCCCATCTCTGGCACGTCCAGGCCTCGCTCTCCCTCCCCCACAGCTCCCGGTACCTATCACTGCTCGGGGCTTCCTCTCCATCGAGGAGTCAGCAGCTCATTTCCTGACACTGCCGGCTGGGTAAGGCGCGCCCTGAGGAAGCAGAAGGTGGATCTGCGGGCAGAGCTGGAGCGCCTCAGCTCAGGGGAACAGTGCACCTCATACGGGTCATCCGACCCACATGCAGCAGTACACAGCAAACACCGGTAAATGCCCAGGGGTCTCCGTGAGCCAACACGTGTTGTCTGCTTGCCTCCATTTTCCATGCATAGAGCCTGAACACACTACCACAGGCACTTTAATCCAACATTCTGCAGAAACATCTTTTCAGGAACACTAACAGAGTTTTAATTTTTGAAGATAATTTGCAAATATCCCTGGGATTAGGGAATATAGGCAATCATTTTACAAAAAGCATATGGGGTAGTCTTCTACAAATTCCAAGGCTTCTCTAAGCATTCTGAAAATTCTTTTGTCATTTTCCTGAGGTAACTACTTAAGAGACCTTTACCAGAAACTAGGATAACTTCAGAAACAAGTAAGACTGTGACAAAGAACCAAAATCAACCAAACAAAAATCACTGCACCACTGCAGCCTTTACCCCAAAGCAATCTAAGTCAACCTGAACAGACTGACACTTGTGTTCCTACGTGCAACTCTGGAAGTCCAGCTCTTTAACACAGACTGCCACAGAGCCTCTCAAGCCACATAACATGAGTTTGGTATCACAAAGCAACTGATTTAATTTACCATCTTCTAACACATTATTTAGAATTTCTTTAACTCCAGAAAGGGGGATTTATACTTCCTTGTAGGTAGTGACAGAAAATCTGTATATCCAAACAACAGAAACCAAGAAAATTAATAGCCCCACTTGAGGACCAGAGGCTAAAGACAGCTAAAGGGTACTCTGATTTATTTTCTTTTTTTTAAAAGTTAATTTAGTTTGTATCAACCATATATGCAATTAATTCAATAATCAGAAGAGTTCCAGAACTTCTGCATATATTTCAGACTATATTGCAAGGATCTGATGCAAGCCAGGCACACAGCTCCAGTGCACCCAACTCAGCCTGTCAGTGAAACTGTGCTCCTCATCAACAGAATCTCATTCTGGAAACTTATCAGCCCTAGAGCTCCCTGCTCTTCACACACAACCTTGCATTTTAGCATTACACAAAGCTCACTACTGGGGTTTAATGAATTAAATAGAATTAACTAGGGTTTTATTATTATTATCATTATTATTATGAACCTAGTAAGAGTTTTTTGCTAACGCGAAATTCTGCACGGTATGGCTTCACCTTACAAGCATTCTTAACAATACTAGATAAATATCATTTGCACTTCATTGATTTGCTCATTTGTTAAACAGCCACAAAATATGGTGCTCTCACAAGCACTTTTTTTGGTGAGAAGGGTAAACAAGCACTCTATTAAAGCATTATAAACATTCAAGGTGATTTGATCACTTCCCTCTATTCTGCTTCAACACATTGCTTTAAATCTTCCATTTTCACAGCGTATAAAAAAATCCCACAAGCATCCACAAATTTAGAAATTTGTTAGTCTGCATACACATAATTTGTCTGCAATACACTTCAACATCCCAGTTATCTTTTCTAAAATCTCTAAAGTATTTTTTCCTCCAGCCTTTAAACGTAACAATGTAGATTTTCCAGTTATAAGAGAATAAATTCTGAGAAGAAAGCTAAACTTAGCTATAGCAATTTATACAGTTAAACACCTGATAGCAGTAATTTAATGACAGCCTTGAAGAGCCAGGATGGCCTTGTCTGAGGACTCTGTCCTGTAGAGCTGTGCATTTTTAGCCCATCTATTTTATCAGAACATTAACAAGCCTCATATGCTAACTCTGAACTCCATGCACCCAGGAAGACAGACATTTATTCATATTTTCCACCAATCAAATGTAATGCGTCTGTGAACAATTCAGTTTATTGCAAGTAAATGTACTTAAGATCATGTGAAGATTCTAATCTCAAGCAAGACAAATCAATTTCACAAACTTAATTCACACAATGCAAATAAATGCTTCACATTATAGACATTTAGATTTTCTTTAAACCTTTTTATTTAGAGATTTTTCTGGTAAGGAGATATACCATAGGAAAGCAATTTCACTGGCAGTGAGGTATGTATATACTCTACCAAAATACTCCTCTTGCTTTAACTGCTTTTAACTTTATTTACATATAAAGAAAATATCAATGCATATCCTTGGCTTAACTACAGTATGTTACCCTATATGAGTAAAATGAAATGTTACTTGCATACAAAATTGATTTGTAGAGGAATCTAATTTGACTTAAACAAAAATCATGTTTTGAAGACAGTTTAAATGAACAAACACAATTTATCATGACCAAGACACCTGCACCATATTTCCATCCTCACAGCACATTTATTTCAATAATTCTGTAAGTAGGTCCTTAGCATGAGCATAGTGTTACAGTTTTCATACATATAATCACATCCAAAACAAGCTCTAAAATTTAAGTTGTAAACATTCTCTTCATATGTAGAAACAATTCAATCTGTGTTCGAATTTTCTAAAATGATCAATCTTTTAAACAGAATTATAAATGAAAAGTCTACTCTAACTGTGTAGTGAGCAATGCTTATTAGTACATTTCTACAGTGTTAAATAAAATAGTAGAGGCAAACTTCTGTAAGCAAGTCAGACTTTAAGTAAATCATCATAAAAGTAACAAACTTGTTAACAAAAAGATGCTTTGTAATAAAGAAAGTTGGATTGAATCTACTATGATACAAAAACATAAGGGTAAATACCATCTTTGTTGACAAGTAGGAGGTAGCATGGATGCACCACTTTATTGTCAGTGAGAAATGCAACTGAAGTAAAGAATATTTCCTTACCACAAATTTCCAGTATTATGTACATATTTCTCTTAGAAATTTGTTTAAACAAGTTTCCCTCCACTTTTTAGTACAAAAAGCCTCATGTGATTTAAAAAAAACACTTACACACCTAGATAGAATAGTACTAATTGCCCTATTGGAACGAAACAGTTTCTTGAACTATGAAGTACATGGTATTTAATGCCCTAAGTTGAGTAAATTGTATTAGCAGTTCTTGGTATTATACAAAACACTACATACATACAAACAAAATATAATAGTATCTTATTTTACTATGTAATTCTTTTTGGAATAAACAGAGCCTTGATTTGGGTAACACTGAAGAGAACGTGGTTTCTTTGTTTTTATTAAAATCTGTCTTTTAAGTACCCATGTGCAACAATTTAAAAATGGCTGCCATACATATAATGGTCTTGTATTGATAGTGAACACAGTAACTGACAAAAACATAATAAACCTTAAAAACACATCTTCCACCCTATATAAAATATAAAGACTACTTACTGTAACTGTTAAGTATTCAATTTATTTTGATGTTACTGTAATCCACTTCCTCTATTTTTCTGTCTTTAGCATTTATAAACATAATTTAGTGTAGCAATTTATTTTAAAAAATGATGAAGTATTTCAAATTTACACCCAATTAAAATTTAAAATGTTTCCTTGTTCTATGATGCTGCTTCTGCCATCAGTAAAGAAAATGAAGTTTCAGTAATTGAAGCAGGCTTTTTAAGTAGTGATGTGACTTCAACCATGCCAGCTCCAGTCCGTGGAAGATTTGCGTTGACAATGTGTCGCTGCAAGTGCTTTATCCAGTCTTCCTGAACAGACAAAGGTCCTCGAAAGACCAGACCACAAAACCTATGCAAATATTAAAATTAATCCATCAAGACATATCTAGCTCTACTGAAAAATTATAAAAGACAGACAGTAAGTGGAAAGTCTTAATTTTCTTCAAGTTTATTTCTATATATTTTAGGTGAAAAACTTAGTAATTGAGTTCATTAGTAGTAACTGTGAGCATGAACCCTGCAGTTTATACAACTCATGCTCTCACATTTTTAATACTAGCAATAACAATCTGTTGTTCTTATGTAAGGTTTCTTTTGAAGGACAGAATATTACTTAGACGTGACCAGTAAGATTTTAGCTAGAGAAGCAACTGGCAATCTAACACCCGAGTACGAGCAAATCAAATCCTCTTGTTCAAATTCATGAAAATAGGCTATTGCTTACCTTCCATATCATTCAGTTTAATCACAAACATTTATGAGATACAATCCTATCTTTTTATGACTGAAATTAGCAAGCTCTTAATAATGTGTTCTTTCAATGAAAATAACATTATGTACCTGCATCTGAGTATGTAAACTTCATCAGCACTATGAGGTAACGGCAGCATTTTCTTCTTGCTTCCAGATCTTGACCTTGACTTCTTTTGCTTACAGTCTAAAGCTAAGAAGAGAAATTTCCATATGTGAAAGTAATACTTCAATGAGTGTTAACCAAACAGAGATATTCAGTAAAGTATTCCCTACAGCAGTACTGAAAAGACATCTACCTCCTTGTTATTCTACATTTAATTATAATGTAAATCGAAAACAATTACAGTGTATGCTAAGAAACATACTGACAAAACACATGAAGCTGGTTTTTTTTTAGTTTAGAATGGTGCTTGCTCTTTGAAAGACTAGATAATTGACATTCAGCATTAAACTGTTGTTTTAGTATCAGGAAGCACCTACAAACCTATTGCAGAATGATACAGAAGCAAAGCACCATTGGAAATTCCCTTTCATGAATAAAATGCTGTCAAAATCTCAGAACTTGTTTTGTACTTCAAGTACCATCATAAGACCACTCATGTTCAACCAAGTTACAACTTCATATAGTTGTAGCTTTCAGCTACTACAATCACGAATTTCTAGTTTGAATAGAACACCTATTTCAACATAAAGCAAAAATTTGTCTTTTTGTTCTAAGAATTTCAAATGAAGCTTCCCCCTTGCTCTTGTCTGAATTCTAGTGCAGCTTACAAAAAGTATGTATTAGTCCTTCGCAGTGGCTGTTCTTACTAGGACAATCAACAGGGTCACTTTTTAAATTCAGTCTAAGCATTTGAAACTATGTATGAAAATAACGTGTGAGAACATGAAACGCAAAGCAAATGTGTTCAGTTAGCTTTGAGGTCTGTACCTCCTATAAACAGATGTAATGGGAATCTGTAACAAAATCTGGCCATTCTAAGAAGCAGCCAAAGTGGTGGATGAGTAGATTAAACTGAGTTAATATTGTTATGATGAAAACAGCTGATAAAGCTCAAGAACTTTGTGACTGCTTGAACTGAGAAGTTTATCTAGCTACACTCTTCCAAAACAAGACACCAACAATAAAACTATAACACAAATACCTTTTGTAAACAACCAGTTACACCACTTCATCAAAAACTGGAAAGACAGTACCAGGTGGTATTCTTGATACCAAGAAGGTATAATGCTACACTACTGAAGCATCTTAACAGTAAAATTAAAAAGAAAAAATTACACTTGTCTAAAGTTTTCACTCCTATAATATAAAAGAGAAGAATTAACCTCTTAGTATTCTGAAGCATAAGACAACATCTGGTGAGGTAAAACATGTTGATTTAAAGAACACAGGTCTTGATTGCATCCTTCATTTTTCTCGTTTCCTTCAAAGGAACACCTCTCAAGCTTTTACCCTGTAGCCCAGCTTTTAACTTGGTAGATATACCAGACATTTCCCAGTTCCATCCCCAGATTTAAAGATTCCTACAGTATCTAAAATTTTAGAATGAATTTCTGAGGTTTGAAGGTATCAGAGAACCAATAAAATAAATTGAAAGCAGACACCAACCTAAAGAGACTTCCTTCAGACCAAAATCAGGAAAACAAGGCTTAACAGCATTTTTTACTGACAGCAACAATGAAAGCAGTCTGGATATAAAGGCAGTAACCCAAGGTGGGGGAGAGAGAAATGGCCAAGATAACATCTGGAAAATCGTTAAGGATTTTTTAATACTTTATTCTCTCATCAAAAGCATATTCTTCATTTAATTAGGAAGAAAAAAGCTAAATGTCATTCAGGCTGCAGGAACTACCAAATAGTATAAATATTTTACATACCGCAACTTCAGTAACAACATCATCAGAAATGCAAGCAGATAAAACACTGGAACCCAGACACCCATGCTCTGAAGAGAACTATTTGTATGAGGGGTGACTTATCTGAAGCAGTTATTACAGCAAAAGGTTTGCCTTTGATGATTTTGCAGAACATCGTGGGAAGAAGGGAAACAGAAGCCAGTATTATCCAAATGCAAACAGGTCCATGACTTGTATCTGAGGACAGTTAGCTGATGTCAGTTGATATCAGTAAAATAAAAGAAGTAGTAGACAACAGACTACTAGCGAGGCCAACCTGCATTTTAAACAAGAACTGGTTGATTTCCTTCATGTTGGCAAAGACATTCATTCCCATAAAAAAATCTGGTTCTACTCACACACATCCAGAGCATTTCTCTTTCTTTTTAAACTTGGATTAGTGTTCTGCAACAGAGTTCCCGAAACCTAATGGTTTTGTGAGTGTGTATAATCTACTAAGGAAAAACACCCCTCTGAACTACTGTGCAAACAGCAACACTGACAGGAACTGCCATAATGTACCAGAAGAGGTAGTTTCTGCTTCTTTGAAAGGCACCTTTTCCATGAACATTGAGAAAACAAGAAAAACAAAAGAATGGGCATCTTCTCTGAGCCATTTGTGATGGAGGCTCTAGATAGAGAAATTACAAAAGAAAGGGCAGAAAATACCACACTAAATGACATCAAGAAAAAAGATTCAGATTACTCAACACATTCGCAGAGCAACTTAGCTAAATTTGAAAGTAGATTTGCCCAGGCAACAAGCTGTTACAAAAGACAGAAAACACTAAGAATACTGAACCCATGTTCTGTAAAAAATTTTTTGTTCCTTTTGTCTTTTGAGCTAGTGAACATATTCTATCACAGTTTAGGGAACTCAAAGCAGCACAAGTACGTTTTGAAGTTACCAGTGAAGCTGGAAAGTGAGCAGAGAAAGAGTAATATCTGTGTAAAGCCAACCGAAACCCGTAATTCCAACAGCAGTTATCAGGCAAGTGGACCAGTAATTGTCACATTAGCTTCATTTTGTCTATCCAGAAAGCAACAAGTTTAAATGAAGTCACATGCACACATTTCACTCTTGATATGATGCTTACAAGTGGTTGCACGCATCAAGTCACACAGTCGCCTCACCCATTGCTCGCCCATAATGTAGCCATGATCTGACCAAAACTCGGATACTGTCCCTCCTACGCCTTTACTGTAACAAAGCAGGAACTCCTCAGAAAGTGTATTTTTATCGCTTCCACAAAGACACCACGGATAATTCAGCTCTGGTAAGCTGCATGGAAACTGCAGCAGATTGCCAGAAAGGCAGGAACTAACTACCCATAACCACTTCGTAGTTATAACAGCTTCCAAGCTATCATCCTTCATTCTCCATAAAGGCCTACTCCTTTTTGGAAGAAGCCTCCTTCTTTCAAGTTTTGGCTACCTGGTGTTTCCAAGTTGCTACTCAAAAAACTTGTAAACAACCAGTCACATCACTTCATCAAACCACTGATACAACAGCAATGGAGAAGCAACCCATTTAAAAGAAAAGACAAACTCCTAGAGATGCTCAAGTTCAATTTCAGAGCACGCTAGTTAGAAAAATATACGTTAGGTAAAAAGGCTGCATATAAAAATGTTCTTTACTTCTGTGGCCACTTATCAAGAAAGACTAAAAGTAGTGAGAGATAACAGGTTTAAATGAGCATACCTAAGACAACACAAATTAGGGAGGTGACAATTGGAGGCCCTTCACGCTATGACATTTGGTCTGCCCTTCCAAATTAAAATGCTCTGCTTCCTGATGTCCTCCAACATGGAAATATTCTTATTTCAGGAAGACTAGAGCTGAGTCTTTTAATCAGACTTTATGAATTTTGTCATACTGTATATAAGCTAACACAAGCTGAATAATTGCACACATGAATGGAGCTAATTAACCATTTGAAAACTGCCAATTAAAAAGTAAAAAATAATGAATTATCTTTCTTGTACACTTAGTCACTAATTTTTCAAATTCTATCACTCGCACAGTAAAGTGCATTAAAAAAACCCTCCAGGAATGTGTTCCCTAAATGATTTGATACGATACTAAAAAAACTAGTCTCTCCGGTTACAGTTACAAGCAATCAGCCATCATGATGAGCTAAAGACATGCAAAGCCAGTGGACCTCAGATTTCTGCTATAGCTGGATATGCTTTCACCACAAACTTCCCAAAGCTACAATTTTGACAAAGCAATATCTGAAATTATTTGGACGTGTAGTGGCCTCATGAACTGCTACATCGGTCACACTGTTGGCTTGAAGGCCAGACTCCTTGTTCTGTACTTTATTGTTCCCTCCTGAACTTCTGAAGAAGCAGTCTCCATCTACAGAAGCAAAGACCAAAGAAGAAAGTGGTGATTCCCAGAAGATGACAGCCGGCATGAAGAGACTGAGTGTGTGAAAAGAGTCAAGAGAAGATGTAAAAAGCCAGAGTGCAAGAGAGTATCAAGAGACTTGGGGAGAGCGGGGCGGAGGGAGGAAGAGAGGCCTAGAGAGAAGAAAGGAAGCTGAACATACAACTACAATCAAGAAGAGTGAGATGCATTTTAAAGATTTTGTGTAGGTCTGTCCAATGCAGAAGCAAGTCTGCCACTTGTTCTGAGAAACACCAGTGTGTTGCTATTCATCAAAACGTGTATTAAAAGGAAATTAGCAGCTACTCAAGATGAGCAATTAAATAATTACATTGTTCAAAGTTGGACTGAATAACGAAAAAAGTTCCAGCCAGTCATCTGAAGATGATTATGCAAGCAATAATACAAAAGCAACTACCAAGTGAACCTAGACAGGTATTTGCTATACATTGGATCTATGATGCATACCTACAGGCACAAATAAGATATAATAAAGACTAACCTCAAACAGCCAACAGCCTAGGAACTTTCACTTCTAGGAGGTTTTTCTTGAGCCCATTCTCCAAAGCTACCATTATGTGTAACTATGTCTACTATACTGCTAAAGCTGTCAAGTTTCATTTGAAAAAAAAAGAGTAAGATTTAACTAAATATAATCAAATTACTGACTCTGAAGAAGCAGGGCATCTGCTAGAAAAGCAATATGATAATAGTCAGTATCAAAACCACATGCAAACAAATAGAAGATCTGAGAAGACTAATACGTAAGCTACTGTAGCACGAGGAGAGGTCTCACTGGTGGCATGCAGAGATTACTGTATTTCTCTTACTAAACAGTAATGCCTTAATAGTTCCGATAATAATTGCCAAATAAAAGAATTACAGCATTCATGTTTACACACAATTATTTAATTACAGTAAGAAATTGAGAAAAATATTCAACCAATGTGGTTTCTTTTTGGTAGTTACGTTTACTTTAGAAGACCTAAGAAAGGTTTCATGAAAACAGGAGAAGGAACCTCTATAAAAATACCCTCATTGTCTCAATACAACAGCTGAAGGCCATTGAAGGTTCAGCTGTGGCTGAGGGCAAACTGAAGACATCTTGAAATTGCTCTCAACTGCAACCATTTTTTAATAATAAAACCTGAGATCTCCCCAAGAACAACACTTATAGCAAAGTTTAAAACTAGTGCATGCTAATGAAATCTTGCGTTAAAATCATTCTCTTGTGTTATAAAGTGGAATATCAATAAAACCACTGTTTAAAAGTATGTTTTCTGATCTACAAGCCTTGCATTGAGCTTGCTTGAATGAAAAGCCAGGGAGCAAAGTTTACAAACTTCAGAGTTACAGCAGTATAATGACTAAGTTAATACAAATATACCTTGGTTGCATGTTATAGCTAGAACTTAACATTGACTCTTTACGTCAATGGTTTCAGCAAAAGGCCTTTATCCATGGTACAGGCTATTTATCTGGCTTAGCTTCAGCTTCTGAGATCAAAAGATTTTTTTTTTCAAAGTTTTGTTTCTAACCTCACTTAATTTCTAACCAAATTTTAAACCAAATTCTAAGTCCAGTGATAAAAGACTTGAATTTTCTTTCAGTTCTTTTAAAAAATGTGGCAACTGTTCTGATGAGAAGGTAAGTACTTCACTAGCAAAATACACTTCTTAAAGAAAACAAACAAAAATCCCTGAAAGCACCTTAACAAGCTTGCTTCACTTTTCCCATTTAGCAAAAGGGAAGCTAGGTACAAACAGCTAGTCCTGGATTCAATCTCTGTGTACCATCCTGTCACTGTGGCTCTTTCACTGAATTGTTAAGTTCTCAATGTGCAATTTAAATAGTATAGCTATTGAAAAATACTTCACCACAAGGTGCATAAGAAAAATAACTTACCACAGGGCTAGTATCAAATCACAGCAGTGGTAAATGAAGTCCACTACCATCACCTTTCTACTGAACAAATATGAAAACTTTCAGAATCACTGACTCAAGACATATTCTCCTACACATTAGACATTACTGCATCTGCGGACTTACTTCTAAATCTGCTTCACTATAGCATTAATGTAGTGTAACATAAGACCTGGCAGCCACAGGCCCATTTTGTAAAAATATTTCTTTTAGCCTTCTGCAGAGAAATCCTGCAAATCAGTTTGTCATTCTTAGCATAATGAATTACATTTGCAAATAAAAAAAGGATTATGCATTTTCTAAGAGCATTATGTAAAAGTCTGTGCTTGTTAACACAGAAAACTGATGGCTGCCCTTCTTAATTACAGAATATTCCAGACTTCATATCTGCCAAATTTCCTCACTATATTGCATTTCTACTCCTCAATTTGCTGCTGATCAGTGAAGTCCCACTAATCTCAGCAATAATCCAAGTAAACTCAGAAATTTCCTACAGCCAAGCAAGCTGCAGGCCTCTGGAAACAAGTCAAAATATGGAATATTAGATGAATTTCAAAAGGAAGTGTGTTTTAATTAAAAACATTAATAGCAGTGCCAAATGCTGTACTACACTTACTGTCAGAGCAGGTAGTTTTTGGGTTGTGAGCCAAACAAGAAATAAAACCAACTACATACATACAGTATGTTGCTAAAAATATACAACGTGTAAAATTACTTGCTTTTCCTATTTTACTACAGTATTCTTCATAATTATATGTACTAGACTGTAAAAATTACTTGTTGTTTTGTTGCCTTTTTTTTCCCCCACTCTCATTTTTGAGATACTTTTAAACACTTCTTTAGAAGGCCAATTATCTGGTTTGGAAGTTGTGATATTGTAGGAGAACGAATTTAAGCAACCATCTCTCAGTTTTGCTTACATACCTTAAGTGTTGGATCCAAAATAAAGGAGTAAGAATGAAAATCAGACATGAGAGTGGACAACAGCAACATATCTTTTCTTACAAGTTGCTGAAGTTTTATGGCAAATAAATTGTTTATCAGCAGAAGCTTCAAAATTATTTGGAATTAACATATGCTTTTGTCCAGTCTGATGAAGAAAATGTATCATAGACAGACTTGCTTTTACATCTGTAACAAAACATACCTGTCCCAGTCAAAAGTCCAGCACTCTTCTTTCGTGCATAAGCGCGTAAGTGGTTGGACAGGCTAACAGCACTTGTAAACGTCGTATTGCAATGCACACACGTTCTAAGCTTCACAGGCATACCTATCATTCAAAAGAAAACTATAATCCAGTTCTCTCTTCAAAAAATGAAATTCTCAAAGCGTTGTAAAAAGTTTTCTGCAATAAAGATGGTTTAAAATATATTCACTGCATTGACGCAATTGTTTAGTATATTAGAAGGATCCATGTTAACCGTTATTAGTTTTTCACCTGGTGCTTAAAGCCAAACCATGTTATTTGAAAAATAACAGAAAGGAGGCAACTTGAGCCCATTAGGCTACTCTGCATTTAATACCACCTACCAAGTTCCTACAGATCTCCACATTATGAAGCTCTAATCCAAAATACAATCCTGCAATTTAAGTAGCACAATTCTGTTGAGAAATTTCAGAGCTTTCAACATTTCCAATAAAGAGAATTTGGAAAGTCAAGTTGACAAAGTGGTAATTGAAAGCGTTTCACCCATAAGACTGAAGAGCTCCGCACTAAAATTAGTCTGTTGTTGAAGGCTCAGAGAAAAAGGTGGTAAAACACACCACTGAACAGCTGTTAGACAAAACATTTTGTTCAGTGCATTTTTTGTTCTTACTTTGGATGTGTAATTGATAACGAAAGTAAATGAAGGGTTTTGCTAAAATCTTTGTGCTAAATAAATGATCAACAAAGCAACATGCTATTTATCACAGGAAAACAGTGAAACAATACTGAAGTCCTCCCTTACAGACAAAGAAACCGTTATAACTTATCCCCTGCTCACTTCACCATAATGTTTTCTCCCTTCATTTTACCACAGATATTTTGTTTTGGTCAACTAATATTTCAGGTTCTCTACTAATAAATTATTAGAAATAAAAAAGCTAAAACTACTCAGCTGGAAAGCCTCTGTTTGCAGAAAAGAAAGAATGCTATTCTCCAGCAGCCACAGAAGACATGCTGTTTTTTCAGGCAAGTTGCAGAAGAAGAACACCTGGTTGGTAAAAACCTTTTAAAAACTAAAACCAGAATTAGAAATATTTGCCTTTTTTAGGAAAACCCGAAGATTTTCAACTTCAGGTTAAATATTTTCTTATTCAACTGGCACAGTGCGTTAGTTGTCAAATTCTGTTACCTCAGCCACGGAAAACTATAGGGCCCCATTCGTATATGTTAGTACTATGCAAGCATATGTTTGTTTTTACTTGGTTGTTCATCACAACCAAACAGGTGCTACCTAGTATTGAGCAGTAAATATTAAACAGAAAGCAATACACAGTGTCAGGTTTGGCAAGCTATTCCTGGAGCATTGTTTTTCAAATCATTAAGCCTGTCAAAGATACACTTCCTTTATTAAGCAATCTCCTGTCTTAAGGGACAACCACAGACGTCCAGAAGACATAAAATATAACTCTGTTCCACTTCTACTATGTCATTTTAGAAAGTCACCTTTGTTAAGAAATTGATTGCCACACTTTTGTAGTCCACTAAAAGAACTTCCGAGCACATCAGATTGTTGTTTTTATTTGTTTAAAGGAAGAAAAGAATATAGGTGAAAAAGTACTAGGCACTGCCAGTTTTACTAACCTGGGTAATAACAAGAAAAGCAACAGAACAAAAAAAAAAAAGTCAGGGGTATAAAAATAAGATCCTGCTCCTCAATCTAAAGAATCCTGCAGCATTATAAGGTGGTGTCCAAACAAGAAACAGGCAAAGGCAAGCTTTACATACACATTAAAAAGGATGTTGTAAGAGTTCTCCAAGACTAGAAATAACTCTTATGTGACAAGTAGTTAAAAACATCACTCTAAAAGCCTGCTCTATTAGTATACAGAGTAGCTAGGAAGTTGATTGTAGAATTGTTTCATTAGCACAATCCTCAGTGGAGGGACAATCTAGGTCCTTATCAGTCAGAGGCTGTGCATTAGAAACCTGCTGGCTACAACAGTATTCCAACAAAGCTTGAACCAGCACAGGTCGTCACTCAGGATAGACAGGCCCTAAGCAAGCATGAGTTTCTCAGAGCAGCCACAATTTTGCAACAAACAAGAATTAATCTATGTTGTAAGAGTATGTTTGCCTAAAACCATCAAAATTAGTTGACAGTGATTCACCAATTTGAAATATTACACATTTATAATGGTATCAACAGTTCTGTTAGTTTGAGCAAATGCTGCCTTGCACATATCTCAAGGATTTAAATGCAGTAATTCCCAAACCAGCTGCTTTAATGCCTGAAAATGGGGTTACAAGCCCAAACATTTCAGAACTGTTAGTCTACCAAATATGCAGGGACACTTCAACTTGTTTACTGCAAGATGTGTCTTCTTCCTTACTGAGGCTCCCTTTGTGTCCGCTTTGAATTTGTATGCCCAGTCATAAGCAAAACAAGAACTATGTTCCATGCAAAAACCCCCCAGTGCTGCTGAGGGGTTTTTTCACTTTAGGAAAAACATGTCAGAAAAATTTGCTGTGCTACCTCTCGCAGTCAAGTGTCCTCTGGAAACAAAACAAGAATTAGATGAACAGAATCCCAAATAAAATACTTTGCACTTGTGTATTTTCTCTGAATTAGAGGATTATTTGGAAATGTTGTCAAGAAACACCTTCTTACCTGACTGCATAGTCAAGTCCATTTTTTGTGGCTGATACATCAATGGACTGTCTTCATTTAATGGAAGAACACATTTCTGAACAAACCTCTTTCTTGCCGTTTGATTATGAATCTTTTGAGGGGAAATATCAGGATTCCTTTCTTCTCCTAACCTCTTGTTTTTCAGGAGTTCTATCAGTGTAAGTGACTGATTTTTTTTGCCATCATGTAGTACTGCTTTTGTTTCATGACATTCATTTAGGAAACTCAGCCCTTCTTCCTCTGATGCAGACACAGATATATCTTCAGTCTTTAGGCCATTATGGTATGCTTCAAGAGGTATAACATTCTGAGATAAAAAGTCATCATTTGATGCAAATTTCTGAGCAACAAACGGCCTGGGAATAATGCGGCGACTGTTCAAAGCCTTTAGGATTTTTTCATACTTCTCTTCATTTTGCATCATCTCGTTCAGAACACAGATCGGAGACTTGTGTGCATCCCACTTGGTTTTGCCAAGCCTCTTCAGGTGTCCTCGCACATGATTAGACAATCCAATTTTAGTATCGAACCAGCCTCCACAGAGCTGACATGTATGCTCAGAGGAAGTTTCAGATTTTTCAATTGCTACAAAGAAAATAATTATAATGTTTTTTGACAATTATATATAGTTAAACATGACAACAAATCATGAGAGGCTTTACAACAAGATAAAGCAAGTCTTGTATAGTGCTCAATAAATTCCTTTGTCCCCTTTACTTTGTACCCAAATAATAATAATAAAAAAAACCTTACCTTTTCTAACACGTTTAACAGGAGTCCCTGTTCCAGCTCTTTTAAAATGCTGCATTTTGTCACTTGTTGCTATCTGTTCTGGTGAAACAACATGACGGGCTTCATAGCTTAGTCCAGCTCTGTGAAGATGTCCTCTGACGTGATTGGACAAGCCAACACCTGTTTCAAAGGTTGCTGGACAGTATGGGCAGGACTTCTTTTCAAGCGACAAATCAGTCCAGTGGAAAACTGAATTATGCTTTGGCAATGCTGATCCTACATTTTCTAAATTCTGAGGATCATGCAAATCATGCAAGAAGTTACTACCCTCAGCATCTTCATAATACTCAAAATAAAAGCCATCATTCTGCTCATAACCAAGTGAAGATTTATCACCAGCTTCATTATCTTCCATTTTACCTTTGAATATGGGGAATAGGTTTACATGCTCCTGATTAATATCACTGTAAGATTCATCCTCCACAGACTGTGTAGTGTAATCACATAGTTCAACATTATCCCATGAACTTTCATCCTCCGTTTCATAGCTGTCTTTTTTTTCAGCAGAGTTAAGTTTCTGTAAAACAACAACAGTCATTTTATGCAGAAAATCTGGATAGCAATCCAAATCATCTCCTGTAACAGAGCCTTCCCTCTTGGATTCTTTAATCACTCTTTTTACAGCTACATGCCTATGATCTTTACAGCCTTCTGCCCTTTTGCAATCAAGGCTATTTGAATCCATGACAAAACAATTATTACGGGGACTACTTGATGAAGAAAATAAATGTAAAGCACTGACAGATTTGGACTCTTCCTTTTTTAAATGCAAAGGATAAGAGTCACTAGATTTTTTAATCATCCTGTAGTTTTCATATTTGTGTCTATATAAATAATTACCACTTTTTTTGGCACTAGCTTTCTGCTTTGCTGCTTGATGAAAACATTTACGTTTTTGGTCAAGGCTATTTCTAATCAAAAAGTTCTTGTTTGTAGAATTTAGATTGCACACACTTACAGATGACTGTGAAACGCTTTTCCGAGCCTTCTGTATCCTGTAGGGTCTCTTGTGAAGTTTTGTGAAGTTACTGGACTGTGAAGTAGAGCCAAATGATCTTTTTACATCCTGTTTTAAAGCAGAGTTCTTTGGAAAAGTAGAAGAATGTTTGATCAACTGTTTCGTCCTGCTACCAAAACCTAAAGACTCTTCTATTATGCTGCCTTTTCTCTTCTCTAGTCTAAGATGGCTACCAAAGGGATTAATGCATGATGCTGGATGCAAATATGCCATGTGTTTTTTCAAAATGCTTCTAGCTGAAGTAGCAAACGGACACATCTTACACATATATGTCGATGACTTTCTTGAGGATCCTAAATAGGGATCTTTCAAGGATGTCTTTTTCTGGGTTTTCCTCTGGGATATGTCGCTACCAATAATTGAACATTTGACTACTGCCCCATGAGCGATCCCTCGATGGCATTCCAGTTCATTTTCTGTCACAGCCATGAAATTGCATTCCTCACAGCAGTAATATCTTTTATCTTTTTCATGGGTCTTTGCATGCTGCACAAACGTTTTGGGACAATTGGTACCAAATACACACTGTGGGCATTGTAACCGTGCACTCCTACCCTCATCCTGAAGTTCTTTCAGCTCACGAATTTCTTCCATCAGTTTCTGCCTTCTTTCCTGGTGAATTATCATATGTTTAAGAAGTGAGTTACGATCTCGAAATGTCCTTCCACATTCCCTACATGCGTAAGGCCTGGGGACATTGAGATGTCGGAAGTGACTGTTCCCATCTAAATGGTACATCATATGCCTATGCAGATGTTTCTTCTCTCTAAAATTCACATTGCACTTTGTACAGGGATAAAATGATGGTTCATCAGTACTGAAAGTAGATGGTGATTCAGAATCATTCTGTTCACATTTGTTTTTCAAAGTATTGGAAAAAAAAGTGCTCGTGTGAACAGGAGAAGTATCTTCTGCACAATTACTAGTGGGACTATAAATGAGCTGCTGGATAGCATCAACAGTTTCCAGCTCTTCATCCGTGGATTCAGGCTTTACTTTACTCAGTGAGTATTTCTGTGGTTCTACTATTTCTAGCTCCTCATTCTGCTCTATGAATTCAACATTTAATAGTTTTGACTTACTAGGAATACAACTGGTATCATCAAAACAGTCTTCAGTATATCGTGTTATTTTACTAACATCCATTTTCCTTTTTCGCTTTTTTTCTAGCCCTACCTTACAGTGAATGGGAGACTTCTCTATTGTTTCTTCATTTGTCATAAGAAACTGTATAAACTCTTTTTGTGGATCCCAGTTGGGATCACATCCCGATCCGAAACCACCTGTACCTGAGGAAATGCCTGTTAATGTATCAACACAATCATCTTTTAATAGTAAATTTTTATCATCCTCACAAACTTCTACTTGGCTTACTAAAGTGCTATCTACACTATTTCCTACTGTTTTCTGTGAATCACAACCAACTGAAGCAGAGGTAGGTAGATTTTTAATGGAATGAGTCAGGTTCTTAGCATGTGCTACATCAGGTAACAAAAATAAAACTTGGTGCTGATTTGATTTCTGTGTTGAACTCTTTGCAGGCAGCTGAAGATCGTGAACCACTGTTAAAGTTGAGCAGGAATCTGTGTGATGACCTCCAGGCTGTCCAGTGGTTAATGAAACACTGCCTTTATTCATAATGGAAGTCTTTGTTGAGGTGGAGTGTGAAACTGGTCCATTAACAGCAGTTCCTCTAGACAACATAAAGTTTTCACTAGAAACAGTAGGAGCACCAGTGTGTATAAATAGAGAAGTCTGCCCTCCACTTAAGGCTTTTTCAGATCTGTCCCTTGATAGCTCCTCAGGCAGAGTCAATGTGTTGTTCTTCTGAAATGACGTGTCGCTCTCTTGTGGTTTAGGAATGCCACCTTCTTCCTCAGATATGAAATTATCATCACATAGGATTTCTTCTTCTTTAGCACCAGAGACTTCAGTATTTATCTCTAAATCATCCATATTGCTGGTCTGTCCATTAAGTATATTTATACTAAAAAACAAACAAGAAAAGAATCAGGTAATCACAGAAATAAATAATGGCAATTTTAATTTATAGTTCTCTTCAGGATCACTCTTCTTAACACTGTAATCTAAAAAGATGTTTTGAACTTCTTAAAAACATATTTTTTATTTAGGATATTCATTACATTTAAATTTAATTGATGAAGCAATTAAAATATACTATTTTTGCTATGCAATATTAATAACCATACAGCAAACTAGTCACAGCTGAGTATCCCAGTTCAAAGAAGCCTGAGGACCTACACACAGACAAGGTGGACAAAATTAGATTGTCAAAACACCTGTGAACACATTCTGCATGTACGTAAACACAGAGTTTATCTTTTTTTGTTTTCTAGAAGTAAAACTGGTAAGGAGGAGAGGTTACCCAGACATCTACAAGTAATTTTAGTTTGTTACTTTTTTTTAAAAAACATACTTCCTTTAGCAACTAGGAAACTAAAATAATCTTTATGTTTCTCAAGGTACCACCTTTTTTCAAAGTACTTGGGTACAACTGACCTGATGCTACATGGAAGCCTGCAGGGGTGTTTACTTTGGTATTACAGCATTCCAGAGCATGGCAATAACAGTATCTACTAGTACAGAGAACATCTGCATATAAATCCCCTATGGGAGCCTTTATTTTTCTACAAGTGACTTTTATTCATGCACCAAATTATCTACCCAATGCTTAGTGAGCACACAGGAGATGCGTACACATGAAAATCAGTACGTGACCAACAGGTATGTAAACTTCGGTCTACCCTGCCGCTCACCTCTCATATGGGTGCTCAGCACACAGTGAGCATAAGGCATTAAAACATTCATCTAGGAGCCAGAAACATCTATTGCATTGTACAGAAATTACATCTTTTACCCTTAAAGAGTACCACTTCCTTTGATCTTCTAGGGGATTTGATTCCTGCCATCACATAGTTTCTGTTACTAATTAACATTCTGAATAGAGCTCAGTTAAAAGGAGTCATTACTTAACCCTATAAATAGATGTTATAACTCACAACTAATATCCACGGCTCCCTGCAATGGTCCTTTATCGAAATCAAGGAAGACCACTCTGGACATCCTTTTTTCCTAAGGAGAGAAAACAACCTGGTTAAAGACAACCACTTTAATCTTCATATGTCACACTCTAAAGTAAGTCCAGCATTTCTATTAGTGTTTCAATTCAACATTAGGATAGTTATCCACACAATTCAAAGCTAGCTATGGCCTCATGGAAATTCTTTGTTATTGTACTTGTTTTGTTTCAAATTAGCAAAAGGACGAAACAAATACTTAACCCCCTTTAAGTTGGTAAAAAGCAAACCCTAATGTAAGATGACTTACTTTTGCAGTAGAAATACAACAAAGAAATAAGTCATCAAAAAAATATTTCCTTTGCTACTCCATCACTGGACTAGCCAATTTAGAAATGAAGCAATGCTCGTATCAGAAGCATAATAAATGCTTAAAGTATGTGAAATATTTTGTTGTATTATTTATCTATAACACACCTATAAACAAATGTTCTACTAGACACTCCAATTTTTCATCCTCCCATTTCTCAGATTTTTGCATTTCTATGCTGTTTTGATATGGGTCATTTTCCACTATAATAACGACTTCCAATAAGATCATATTCAAAGCTATCACCCTAAAATGGTGATAATGCACCACCCAGCAGGAGTCTTTACATCACATACACAAGTTAGAAATGGGCAGTGCAAACATGCACTAAGAATTGGTAATGCAAAAGTCAATTAAAAGAAGTGAAACCTCCAACACATGCACAACAGCTCATGCACAACCACTCCAACAATTTGACAACTCAATATTGTAGGCTTCATATAGTATTAGGCAGCAGAGTATTAAAATATTCACAAAAAATTTATAAGAAATTGAGCAGGACAATTTTGCCTGGAAGATGAGTTTTTTTACCCTGTTTTATTATTGCAGAGGTAGACAAAAGTGTGCTCAGTCAATTTGAGAGCCTGTATTAGCTTTTCTCAACAGGAAGCAACGTTGCTAACGAAGTGGTAAATTCAGTGTTAATGAGGGGCTTCACTGTTACCACCTCTGAGGTAAAACCTTCCATGTTCCAAGTTCCACCCATCTGTTCTGGTGCGAGGGGTTCAGAGGAAGAACAGACGCTTCCCATTTAAAGCAACTCCACTGGTACCCCCTGAACAGCAGGGAGGCAAACTGAGAATATTGTGCTGCTTGAAGACCACAGTCCTCATTATCAGCCTGGCTCCTGAAAACTTCTCACAGGTTTACATGATAAAGACAAAACCATACTGACGCTAAATATTAGTGGTAAAGCTTAAGTTAAAAAGGTGGGTAGGACACCCTATGATCACCACTAAACAGAGATTCTCTCCAGTTATCATGAGCAGTATCTATCTAAAACATTACCCCATGCAACCCTGTAAGAGAGACTCCTTTCCATACTGTGTATTTATGGAGATTGTAAACTACTCCATATGGATCTGATTAGAAGCCTTCTATGGTAATACAGCTGTCCCTACAGATTCAGTCTTTGAATCGAGCCTGAAACGCTTATCAATAATATCATTGCTACATTTTAATAATTTCCTGCTAATTATCACATTTTTTCCCAGCTATTGGGATGCTACAGTTCACTATTTTTTGTGCAGGACAACAACAAGAAAGTTAATAGCTTTAACAGTGTGGCATTAGAGAAAATATAGTACAGTATTATTATAAATTACAGTAATTTAGAGTCTTGTGATGACACTGAGCCAAGACGCAATACTTCAGTTACATTATCTACTCCATGTGTCAAAGTTTATGCAGTAACAATGATAGGTATAACTAAAGACGTAATGCCATGTTTTTGGAGGAAATGTTATCATCTAACTCATCCCTAGGGAAAAAAAAAAAATCCATCATTGTAACTAAGATGTAAGCAAGGTTATGCAATATTTTTTGTACGTTTCCATCACAGTTTTAAAATTATCGTCTCTTTATCGTATCAGGAATACAAAATTATTAATTCTGTCAAAATATACAACAATTAATACTTAGTGTGTTTAAAAAATTAAACATTGAGATAAAACTTTAAATTTGCTGAAAACAGTGCTTATCCTATTCTCTACCAGGTACTACCTCAGCTACATAGCTGAGGAAATTTTTATTTAAGCACATGGTGAATTATACCTAGGAGATACATCAATGTAAAAATGGTGATTCTCAAAAAGCCTACACAAGCATACACAATCCCAGGCTCATACCTTTGAAACACACTTTACCTAAAAGACTAGGCCAAATTCAATTATTTCAGTTGAGCCTAGAATGACTGTAGTGCACTTAACAGTGTTGTTCCTTGTTTACAGGATTTATTACATAGAAGTTATTTCATATTCAAAAGTAGAAAACAACCAATTATTTAGCCAACTAAGCCACATTCCACCACTATAACTTAAAGTAATTAAAATTTACATAATTTAAAATACTGTTTTTCTTCATAAAATATCAGTTTTAAAAATCATATTGTGTTATGCAGATATGACTGCCTGTGGCCAGATAGTCTAAGCATTAGAAAAGTTTTAGGTCAGACCTATCTTCAAGCTGACAGATCATAATTTAAATGCCTTAAGGTAATCTTATTGTCTTAAAAATCTTGAACATCAGTATTTTTGCAAACTATCAGCACTTGCTATAACACCCTTACTACACTACATCTTGAGGTTACTACAGAAGAAATGAGGTGATAATTGCATATTAACATAATTATTTGGTAATCCCTCTGAGCAAGCTTCCTAGGTCACTCAGTAATTCAGATTAGATGCAACCTCCCTGTTATCAGATCTATGCTGTCCACTTTTTGTTCATTAATAATTCTTTTTGATAGGAATGTACTTAATTCCATTGTTCTATGTACATTATTAATTGTATTTATTACCAGTAGGTTTATGACCTTTCCAAATTCTTACTTCATAACGACAACCTTTACTATGCAACAGGGTCACACACAAAATTAAGAGCACTGCTTTGGTCAATTCTACAATGCTGGTTCATTAAAGCTTACGCTCCAGTGCTACATACGCTATGATGTTGCCTACTAGCAGTTGTAGGCAAGAGATTTGTCAGTCTTTATTGCGAACCCCATGTTACTTTATAGTGGTTTATAATAGATTTGAAAGCCCATTGGAGCTGAAAAATTAGGAGGGAAGAATTTGGTTGAGTTCCTGAAAAGTATGAAGTGCTTTTATGTGTTCTGATATCAAGTTTCTCACTAAATTCATAAATATAAGACAATAAATTTAGTAGTACAAAAACTTAGAAGCCATCTCCTAAATGGATTTAATTTAATCAGCCTAGTTAAAGAAACTGAAGGAATATAGAGTCTTTCAGCAATGCTGTAATGAAGGCAAAAATATACTTGTCCTGTGCTAAGTAACTCCTCTTAAGTCAAGTTCTTTAAGCAGATATGTGAATAGCCAGGACACTCAAGGGATTATTCAAATATTCAAGAGATAGGAAAGTTGCTTCAGGTTTGCACTGTTCCCATTTAGATTTTCCTTCAAGACTTCATTATGTGAATATAGAAAACTCACAAAACCTATCACTTTATCAAATGTTCCTGTAATAAAGTTTTCTCAAATGACAGATTATATTAAAGATGATAGAACCAAAGTCTCAGACTTTTAGGCAACAAACAGCAGACCAGAGAGAGGTTAAGCACATCATGGCACAGGACTACAGAGGCATCTCTTTCCATTCTGCCCCATTATGCAGTCTATGACTTTAGCAACTTAATCATGGCAAACACAGGGCACAGAACTTCTGCCAAAAGTGAAATGTTTAAGCACCTTTGGGAAATGAAGGTTTGTACAGGGCAATAGAGGAATTAGTAGTGTATCAGCACAAACCAACCATATCTGGAGGAAAAAAGGTGTAAATTATTTAGAGGACAGCTGCACGATATTTTTGCCTCTTCCATGTAGTAATGCACACATTTTACATCTCTGGAGCTTTGGGTGTTACCTAGCAATATGAATATCCAAAATCAATAAAATTGCAATACTTTGATCATTAGACCTATTACTTGTTTTCCAGTTTATTCCTTCTTAAAAAGCTATCCTGATTCACCCTTCAGAATCACAAAGCGTGACAAATAGAGTCAGTGACTCATCTCGCTTTCCTTCCGCTTCTATCTGTGTTTGCAAATTAAGTTATTGAAAATACATTCCCTTCTGCACAGCAGAAACAGTAATTGTAGACTGCCTTACTTAGCTTTGAAACCTACAAATTCACCTGAACACTTCTGTGTTTTTTTAAACTTCCACAGTGAAGAGACATCTTGTTTAATATGCACAACACCGTGAATACTGTCCCTCCACACCTACTTTACTTACAGTACATAGTTATTAATCTAACTACAACATGAAGAGTTCCACTGAAAACTAGTTCTCTTCAATACAATTCAGATTCACAGCAGTTCATATATAAGCACAAACACTGCAAAGCTCTCACAGCTAACTAGACTGCCATATTAAAAATTTTTAAAGCAGTAAGGAATATTACTAATACAACACTTGTTTTATGCCTAAAGAAATACAAAGTTACTGCCACCCACTGTATATAACCTTCTGTTATACTGTTGAAGATTCACCAAGTTGTCGTATCTGCGGATAAACTGACCAAAGAGAAACTCTGAATTACAGAGAAGCCAGAGCACAAAAGCAGCCCATCTTCTTGGTTGGGAACATCAAACCTGAACCACACTTCTTCAGAAAGTTTATTTTCCTGAAACTTAGTTCCTAATAAAATAACATCTTCAAAAGCTGTCTGTCAGAATAGTAAGTAAGTAAAGATTTCCCAAAAATGTCAAAATTTCAGAAACTTGATTTCTAGTCTAAAACGTCTAAGTGTGATATGTTAACATGTGAAGAGGTACTGAACACAACCTTACAATAAGAATTTCTTACAATAAGAAATTACACAAGAGAATACCATTACTGCCACTGACCATTCTTAATCTTACTCCTCTAATATTGATTTGCTTGGGAAAATCAACCAGTTTGTCACAATAGGGGGCATCATGCTAAAATTCAATACTGAAATCAATAAAAATAAATGACAATACAATTTAAGTGTCACAAGAATCAGACCTATCACTATAAAAATGTACTCGTCTAGCTTCAAGCACTCATGCAGCAGTTTCAGATAGTTTCATTGGTAGATGTTTTTCAACATGAACTAGGTATTTCTAAAAGATGACTAGCCAGAACAAAAAACCCCAAGATGTTGAATCTGATAACTTAAGAACAGTCACACATTGTGTGACTCCACAGGCTTCCATAACTCCCCCGGGCACTTCCCAACACTGTTCATAGGCTTGTGTTCATATCCAATTACCTAAAGTCCATGTTCCTGCAGCTCTCTAGTTTGGTTTTTTGGTAGTGTGATCTAGTTTGACTTGTACTGCCATTAGTTTCTACTAAAGATGAGAACTATAATCAAATACTGAAGTGTCCTAAATGCAGACATACATGGTAATAACCAGCAGCATTCCAGTAAGAGACACAGAAATATGAAAAATACAGAATGCTCTGTGAAATACTTCCTATTTCTCTCCAAAACCATTCCCTTACTTTTACATGCATAAATTCTCTTCCTTGATGCCATCTCACATGCTCACACATTTTTCCTCTCTAAAGAAACTAAATATTTAAGAAAACACTTTTCATCTCTTTCATCACCATTGCCTGTGTTTTTCAGTGAAAAGTATTCTTAAGCTTCAAGTATGGTCCCAAAAATTGCTTTTATCTAGACGCAATACAATAGATAATTTTATTAACCACCAACATTAAAAAAACAGAAAGTTTTTTCTCATTAGTGTCTATAAATATAAGTCCTGCTCCTAATCCTTGCTGCCAGACATCTTTAACAGGCTGACAAAAAATTAAGGGTTGTCATCAGTGGTACAAAGTGTAGTTGGCCAGGAACTAAAGCAGTAACCTGGGGTCAGTACCAGGTCCCAGACTGTTCAACACCTTCATTAACGAACGGGATGATGGGACAGAAGGTACCCTGAGCAAGGCTGTTGAGAACACATGACAGAGCTACTGATACACCATTGTTGTGCTGCCATTGAGATGGAACTCAATAGGCTGGACAACAGGGTTGGACAAGAGTGCTGCAGGTCCCTTCCAAACTCAACTATTCTGTGATTCTATTTTAGTACACTTTGCCACCCAGTATCCCAGTTCTTGCTTAGTTTAGTCCTCTTTAGAGTGCTCCATGTGCTCACACTATCCACAATTTTCCAATTTCAAAATATCACCCATATAGGCATAAGAATATTTTAATTTAAAAAAAGTTTCCAAACACTAACTTTGAATTTATCATTCCGGCAGCTTAAGAAAATTACACAAAAATTATTAGGTATACAGAAAAAGTGCATTCTCTCTATGCCAAGTTATGTAGAACATATTGACAGCAAAACTATAATTTGATACCCCTCTCCCTTCTGTCTGCCAGTGATCATGTTTTATAGAGTTCTTTTAACACCCAAATTTATCAACAAAGTTTGTCTCACCACATTTCCTACTTGTATTTCTACAGTTTTAGACTTTAGAGGATCAATCCCTCTTCTATGTCACTGTATTCTTAGATACCTTCCTGATGTGTCACATCTCAGAGGGGCCTAAGAACACCTGGCTTCTCAGTGTCGGCTCTTCAGGCAATACAGTAAAAATATTTCCTCCTCGTAGAACCCACTGCCACTAGCAAAGCTCTATCATATCTCCAGTCCTAGTAAGAGAGACATTTCACAAGAGACCATGTTTAGGAAAGTATGTGCACTCTTCCACACTTCAGTCTCACTACTACAGTCCTTACGTGGGGCATAATACTAATATTAGAGACCTGCTGACCATTGCAGAAGATTCTGGCTTGCAAAGAAGAGAAAGTAGTTTCAACATGCAGCCATATACTGTCAAATTACTGTGCTATACGTTGGAATTATGCTTTTCTTTGCAGCAAAGCCAGTTTAAATAACTGCTGCCTTCTTCTACTCCCCCAGGTTCCTTCTTTCACACTTTATCAACCATTTCATTATCCAGTTTAAGAGGCTGGGACCCAAACACTGCTGAATTGGCACAACCGAGAGGCAGCAACTATGAGTAAGGGCGCAGACTTTTACTAGCTTTGTTGACAGAAAAATCTACTGGGGAATATTTTCCTAAAATTTATATGAATAAATAAAAAAATGAAAATGCAGAAAATATTTCAGAAGGCAAAAAAGCAGCTTTGGCAGTCCTCCATTTAACATTGCAGAATGCAATATTATAAAGAATACTACCAGGAAGCAAATTTTATGCTCTAAAATTACTTGAACTAAACTACTCAATCGAAGCAAAATGCTAGAAGTAAATGCTAAAATAATTCAACTGGGGAACATTAAATACGTCTTCTGAGAATACTATTAACACAAGCAATACTTTTAAATTACATATTAGACACGATAGCTAGATTTTCCATAGAGACATACAAATGCAAATCCTTCCAGTAGGCTAAATAAAAAGTATTTTCATTTCTAAAACACAGAACTAACTTCTAGAACTTTTAAAACTAATCTGCTCCCCCTTAACCTATAGTTTTACAGAATCAGTCACCTTATCTGCTCAGAAACAAGTCCTTTCGAAGCCACGTACTGCCACCAAGTGGCAGTGAAATTCTGTATGCAAATCTAATTATTCCCCACATGTAGAGCATACGGAACAGGCAGCTGTCAAATATGAGCAATGCTGTGCTAACATGAAGACATTCAAAATTCATCAAAGCAGAACCCACATATTTTTCACATCCAAATCCAAAACTGATTTTCAATTTAAAACAAAGGTTTTTCCTACAATTCGGTCTTTTTGTTCAGACACCTTTTATGAGCAGATGGGTAAAGAACCCCTTCTTCCAATACAAATCAAATAGATCTCAATAAACTGACTAATTATTAGTTTTTATTTTTTTTACATAACTCTATGCAAACCCCCAGTGATTACAACTACATGGTCAAAGAGGTCTTACTTCCACCATAACCCCAAATTTCAGGAAAAAGTGAATTCAGTAACTGATGTGAAAGACCTCTTAAGGTATAAACATGCAGCTTGTTATCTGGATAAGCTACTCAATCTGCTTTCATTAGGAGGTAAAGATCTCAACCAGACTGGGAAGGATTTCTAGAAGTCAGGTATATTTACTACTTTTACAGGAGTATTTCTCAAGTTAATTCAACTATATTGTAAGTTACCTGCATGAACTACTTGTGAAGCCTCAATCCACCAGATCGCAGATGAAAACTTGTATGACAACAACATGATGCTGTAAATGGATTTACAGTGCAACTTTCGTAAAGACAATATTAAGAAAAATTTTACTGGGACAGATCTCTTTGAACATAACACATCTTTCAACTTTGGAACAATTCTGACCTTATTTCCTGTTACATTAAATAAAAGTTGTCATTCTTTTTATCCAGTATGACCTGAAACACATATAGCAGTTTCTCATGACTTTTGCTTTTTTGGCTGATAATCACTTGCTGTACCAATTTTAATGTTATCACAAATTTTAAGACTATCTCCTGCTAATGTAGAGATTATTTTTTAATTCCTAAAGCATGCTGTTTTTCCCAATTATAAAGATTACCTGAGACACACACTCTGCTTTTACTAATTGAATTTAGAACCTCAGAGTAACGAACTACATTAGTGATACTCACTCCTCCTTACCAGCAAAATGACTCTCATCATCCTTACACAAAAGGACAAAGTCTGCACTGAGCTGTGGGAGTTAAGTTTATTGTTTAGAAGTCTACAAGATGCTGCAGCCACTGCATCCATGAGTGGAGGCAGAAGAGAGAGGCAGTTGGGAAATGCAGGTTGTTCTTGAAAATGAACTCTGGTAGTCATCCTTGCTGCCCTTCTCTGAACCATCCTCAGCTCTGCTATTTTTCAGTCACACAGCTAGGCTTCTGCTCAAAAAGCAATACACATTGCAATGCAGTGCAAATATGGTACACCACAAATTTGTATAACTGGATCTGATTTTGTTTTGTTCTCTAATAAAGTGTAATATTTTCATTCATTTGCTGACTATTCAGTTCTCATTTTCACAGAACTGTCAGAACCTCAAGATCTCCTCTAACCAATAACAATACTGATCTAACGCCATTACACTGTTTCTATGTATTCTTTTACACATTTTTTCTGTCCCCCTGTTATGTATGCAAGAGTACAGGCTTTCTCCTCAGAGACCAGCTTTTTTCTACTATACACAGCTAAACACCATTAAGTCAAAAAGTCTTTGGAGTTTCATTCAGAAGACCTCATGCTTCAAGAACACACTCAGTTATTTATATATTAGACTTCTCAACTAATTTTCTGTATTTAAACCAGTTATTAGACAACACAAATTAACAAGAGACAGAACATAAACTTTAAGCTTTAAGTACTGAAACCATGCATTAGAAGGCACAGGTAACAGTTTGAATCTTACTATCAATTCAAGTCCCCTTCGTAGCCATGACTCTTACTCTACACTCATCCTCAGATAAAGTATCTCCTTTTGCAGAGTTGTATTTATTCCTTTTCCCAAACCAGCACATTCTAGAAACCAGCAAAGTCAGGCTAAGGCAGTAAGCTCTATGCATAAGTATATGCATAATACAGAAGAAGAGCTTATTTTTAATTGTTCATACTTCAGAAGACAATTCATAATCAAAGTCCTGAATCAGTTATACATTATATAAAGGATCAATACTCAGAGTTATTTTAAATTCCCCACAAAGCATTCTGCTATAATCAGTATTTTAAAGTTGACAGCAATAGCTCTAAAGAAGTCTTAGCAGAACAGAAGATACAAATGAAGTAGCTACTGTCTATTTTTAAATGTACATAACTACAGTTTAAAAGTGATATTAAATCTACATATTAATTGGAGATCAGAAATGAGGAACAAGCTTATTTAAGCAAACAGGGTCTCCCTCTCACCTCTTCAAAATATCAGATCACTGCAAGCTGGTACATTCTGAGATAGCGTGTTAGTCAAATAGCAAGCAGAAAACTTGAGAAGACAGCTTTTGTATGTTACGGAAGCCTCTGTACCCGAGTCCATCATGCCCTGTCTCCCAAGCAGAGTAATCTACTGAACTGTGGAGCCTTACCTAAAGATACTCTTGAAAGACTCTAAACAGATTAAAGCAAATTGCTCTTTGTTAAATGTTTCACATAATCATATGGCAAAGATATTAATTTAAATGGACTAATACAGTGCAAATTATTCCTGGAGTATCAAGTAAAGGGAAGAGAAAAAATTTGGGTTTATTTAAATTCTTTTTCTCAAAATAACAGAGGAGGGGAGTGTGGGAAAGGAGGAGAAATGCCAAAGTTACAGAAAATTTCTCCTAGATGAACATTTTGCAGTTGCAAATGGACACTTCAGTTCTACTCCCAAATGGGTTCCTAAAGACAGAAAGGGGGGAAAAAATTCCAACAGAATTTCATTATTAAAAATTTGAAATGCTACTCTGATAGCTTGACGAATTTCCCACAGAGTTATTTATTAATACAGTAAGTTCAAGTTTAACATGCTGCTTTGACAATGCAAAGTACACTTTCAGTATTTTGAAACCAGGTGGCTAATATGTAGAGAATGAAATTAATTTAAAGTACTCATAATTTTGGCTCTCAACAGCTAGCAGAACATCTTGATAGCTTTTTGGCTATAATAACTTATGGAAGAAAAGTGTAATTATCATAATATTAAATAATAAAGGGGGGATCTTTTGTTCCTATTTTAGTCTCGTAGAAGTAACACTACATTCATAAATTACAGTAATCAAGATACAAACTTCAAGAGAATTTTCACTGACCACTTTTCTGCATGTTCAGCAGTATATGCTAACGGCCTTGGGGGGAAAAAATGCCAACAAAAAACTTCTACTCACCTTTGCTTGTTTGATTTACATTATGCTGTAAGATCCACTTCCACAATAAAACAAACCTGCAAAATAAAAGAAGAACTTACTGTACAGCTGTCATTTTCTGCTTGTATCCTAGATTATGAGACAAGACAGGCAAAGCAGAGAGATAAGAAATCCACAGCCACAAAAGTATTCCATCGTTTTTGTCTCAGGGTAAAAATAACAAAATTCCTTCCAGTGGTCTTCTCTGAAATACACGTGTAATTTGCAAGTAACATAGATGTTGGTATTTCAATTAAAAAATTCACTAAGAAATCTTCAGTCAAACAAGGGGCAAAAAGTTACATGGCAAGAAAAACTCTGCTGCATTTTCTGCTAATGCCTTCAAAGTCAGCTATCTTAAGTTCCCTGAATGAGGAACAATGCACAGAAAGCAAATGGTTACAAATGAAAGCTTTTTAAAAAGTCTTTTTGCAAAAACGATCAACATATCTATAATTAAGTGTTGAAGGGCTTTAAGCCTGGGCCTTGCTAATTCCTCACCTTTTCTAGGGCAGAGTTGTGTTATTATTCTAAGGCTAGCTGGTCCATTTTAAAATCATAACTTGTTTGCCTTCATGAATGCTGATTAATGTCAGATGAAATAAATGCTCTATTTTACTCATGGATCTTTCGAACTATCCAAGGAAATTTTTCACTTCCTATTTGGAGATACCAGACTATATAACATTTGGAAGAGACTCTGAAAGTCACTGAAGCTGCACAAAACCAAGAATGGATTTGGGTACAGTATCTCTACAGAATTGGGTCTACTTCTAATGAAGACACAACAAATAGCATATATCTTTACAGAGAGGGTTGATTATTCATATCTAGACCAGACTAATGTTTAGTCATCATCAAAATTAACTCTCAACGAGATACCTGTCCTCACATACCGGCTAGGATTCTATCCCTCGTTTTGTTCACACTCAGCTTATTGATTCTGAGTTCCCCAATCAGATTGCAACTGTCTCAAAGCCACTTGCCTAAATTACAAAGACAGAGTAAGGGAGGACAGACCTTTCAAAGAAGTCTGGCTGGGCAATACAAAGCAACAGAAGATAAATATTTGAGCTCCTTTCCCTAGTCCCAGGATCATTTCCTTATAAACATCATGCAGCCTTAAGCATGAATGTTATTCATTGTATATGTGCTCATTTCTCAAATAAGATTTATTACAGGAAAAATTACAATTCTTTAGTTGGGTTTTAGAGTCGTATTCATTCATCTAGAGAAGCAAAAGTGTTATTTTCAAACAGTGGTGGAGCTCTTCTGTAAGTTACAGAAGTTAAATGTAAAGCCACAGTTAAAAACGCCCACAAAAATAAAAGCCCTTATGTATGAAGAGCCAAAACAACATTCAAAAAATAAGAAAGAAGTCTCTGCGGGCTTTAGATTATCAAACATTACAATCAGCACTAAACTAGACATCTCAGTAAACCTGTGCACTTTGGCCGGGCAGTGAGAAATCCCAGCCTAACACTTCTCCCACTGAAGAATTACATCAGTGACTCTGCCCCTGTGCAAAACGCCTTCAACACACACATCTTCTAAATACTGCAATTAACTAAACACTATCAATAACTCACAATTAACTCGCCTTTTCAATCCCTCTTGGTGTTCAAAGCTCCACTCAATGGGAGAAAGTACTTCCAGTACTACAGTCATGCAGACCTCTTCACGAAGGCAATGCAATCCACGAGACACCAGATTTTAGCTCAAACTACTGATAGCACTGAGGCTGTTTAAAGCTACCTGACCTATCATACCTAACCAGCACTCACCTCTCAAAGGTCCGTCTGCTGTCAAAGAAGATTCCTCTCACTCCAGTACAAACAATCAAACCCTAACACCTCCTATTCATTTCAAGGGTGATGACATTTGAAATAACTCAGCGCCTGACATTCTTCACCAGCAGATTCAAGACAGGTAGTTCTCCAAAAACTCCTTAGGGAAAGGCAAAGATTTCAACATCACAAATGCTTTGGCTCAAATTTTCCTGTCTTAATTCTCATTATCAGGAAAAGAAATGAGAATGAAAGTCACTCTCTCTCACCAGGTAACAGACAGCATCAAAAGGGACACAGAATTGGGTAAGAAATGTATTTCCAGAACATTCACCTCACTATTCAAAGAGTGAAAGGGCACAAGCGCTGCTGTAAAATGGTCAGGCTTCTGATCAGCAATAAGCAGCTGCCTGTTCTGATAAAGGCAGCGAACAGGAAGGGGAAGAAAACCGCACTGGTGGAGGTGGGCACGATCTCAAGTGCACCCTTGACGATACTAAACAAAAAAAGATGGACTGAAAGCTCTTTTTACTATAATGAAGTATCTCCTATTAATCTGCCCCCTCTCTGGGAAAAAACACTAGAGAAACACTAGAATGCAAAGGTGTACAATGACTAAATACAATTTGCTGTAATCCTGACAAGAGCTTGGATCCATTTATCTATTATCTAACCCTTATTTCCTAACAGATTTGCAATAATTGACATTTCTACATCTGTCTGGGAGAAGACACAACCATCCTTAACTACCACCTTCTCCTGGAACAGCTGCAGCCAGGAACATCATTCACAGAGAAGTTTTTTAGGTGGTTTGTTTGCAGTTTTTGTTGTTGTTGTTGTGTGTGTGTGTGGGGGGGGGTGTTGTGGTTGTTTATTTCTTGTTTTGTTGTGTTTGGGGGTTTTTTTAAGAGAGTCATAATGTAATATAAGACTAGCTTTTGCCCCTGCAGCTGATTATGCTTGTGTGGGAAGGACAAAAGAAGAAGAAAAAAAGGCTAGAATGACTATACTATACAAATTACTTTTGTTGGTATAAACTGTGGCTAAAGAGTCCATTCCACCAGCTTGACACAAAAACATAGCAAAAGGCTTGGAACTGTAGTCTTGAATTCAAGACATTTATCAGGATATGGCCATCCCACAATTAAAATCTGGTAAATTCAAAAGAGGGGGTTGGGGTGCAGAATAAATTTCATTTTAATACCTGATGCAGCTCTGGAAAACATCTACAATCTTACAGAAATCCAATAATCCTAAATATCAGTGTGGAAAAAAACAGCCAGCAGAAAGCAGAGATTATACTACGAAAATTCTATTAAAAGAAACCCAGAAAAAGCTCCAGCCAAAACTGTACACACAAGTATCATGGATAAAGTAATTTCAGAAGAGAACTGAAAAACCAAAAACTTAGCTGATAAGTCTCCTACATCAGTTAAAACAGCTGAAAAGCTCTTTAAAGACAAGCCTATACCACCATCTTCCTAACAACTAGTCAGCAATGACCTTGTCTGTACAGAATGTAGTTTCCTGCTTTCTGTTTGCAGAAGGAGCTTTGATCGTCTTTGGTTCCTATTTAAAAAGTATAAAAATAACTTACTCTACATTCAGTACCCACAAATACCTAGAACTAACATTCAGTGTAGGTTAAATAATCACTTGAATTTAAACATTAAGTTTTCTAAAATCACAAAATTAATTCCCTTTGAGAATCAGTAAAACCTCTCAATCTATGCTATTCCAACTGCAGTTTAACCAACTGAATCATAAGTGCCACCATCAAATTTATGAAAATTAAATTTTTAAAGGAAAAATAATAGTAATTACTCTTCTTAGAATAGTTAATGAAAAGCGATATTTAAGAGCAGATACTCTACTGAAACCTGAATTATCCAGAAGTCAAATTAAGCAAAAGCTTAACACTTTATAATGTGAAGAGACAAAATTTAAGTATTTTTACTGGAGATGCTTCTGACTTCAAAGAATCTGCAGTAACTGAACAAAAGCAAGCAAGCAAGGGACTGCAAGAGAGAAGACTGCCTCCTGCATTTTGAATCTCCTGCCAGATTTTGAGAATTATCTGAAAAACAGTTCAAAGAAGTTACAGTTCTTCCTTTGTCTGTTCATCACAGGAAAAGCCACACGCACAGTTCCCAAAGCTGTGGTTGGGCTTTCACGTGGAAGTGCTGAAATCTCTCATTTTTCTACTCGTACAAAGTTTTGCTTTTTGACAACAACCCGTATGGGACGGTGAAGCACTTCAAGGAAATGTGTGACAGCATAGGAAATGAACCCAACTGATCATACCTCAGACTGGGAAGCTGTTTCAGTCCAAACAAAATTACAAGCAGTTGAATGCAACATTAATAGGAGTATCACAGTAGGGAAAAAAGTAGTGAGAGTGAGTAGCCTGAATGGAAAAAAAACCCCCTGTGTTTACAGCATCAATTAGATCAAAGAACAAGATTTAATTATTACTTCAAAAAATCTGCATTACATAAAGAAAAAAAAATGAAATTACATCAGAGGGAAAAGTGCTCCAGGTAGACAGGGGTTTGGACTAACAAAATATATTGGTTGAAAAAGTTACTTTTCCACTTCGTTACTGAACAGATCGGAAGCAAACAATTAAAGATGTATACAACAAGCGCACAATAAAGATGCAAAGATGTCCACAGAGAAGCAAGGGGAAACAAACATAATTTAGGAGCTGCTTACTTTGAGTGTACATTATGCAGTAAGCAAATATGTAACAATCAACATACAAAAAAAAGCATCATAAAACTACTAAACTGAAGCATCAGTTTAAAGATGGGAGTTCTGAAAACATTTAGAATTTCAAGGCCTTAAGAGAAAATACTAATACGTTGTTTCTGAAGGTAACTTATCAATGCAGTTTCTCCCCTCAGCTAAGATTGGGTATAACATTATAAGCACCACTGATATTTAATAAATAAGTTTACAGCCCATCAATACCCAACTAAATTGAATGGCATTCTTCAAAATGAGATTTACCATAAGCAATAAGCTGCTGAAAAACAATTCACCTTCTTTGTAATTTCTCCTCCTGTTTGGGCTACGGATCAACATACCACTCAAACACCTGTAATTTTTCAGTCACCCTTCAGCCTATTTGTCTTGCCCACACAAACTAGCTATTTGCTGCACTTATATACCATAAATATAACAGCTTTTCTCAAACAGGGAAAGCTTAAAGCAGGAAATGACATCATGTCTCCATTCCACTCCAAACTACTAATGGCACTGTACATACCCTTGGCATCATCCTTGACATTGAACACTTTGATTATGCTGTCAGCAAAGCCTTGTCAATACATTATCTGTGCAGGAACTGCCTCTACCCTTCAGTTACAGAATCACTCTCTGCTCCAGTCTGCATTTTTATACATAGATGTATACATATATATGTATGTATATACATATATATGTATGTATATGTGCGTGTGTGTATATATATTCCTTCACCATATCATATAAGTGTTACATAAAGCACCTCAAAATAGAGTGAAATACCCTCTAACTATAAGCACTGCACAAAAGCACTCCAGAAAACTGTCAGTTCCACGTAATCTCGCCTACCTCGCAATAGAACTGATTATGGTTCCTCCAAGTTTGTACACCCTACTTCCCAGCTGACAGTAATTAACTGGAAATCCAAAGCAGGAAAACTTCATCACTTTGCACATCACAATGCTCTTCTAAGGAACCAACAGCCTTAATTAAAAATCATGCATCTTGAGTCTTAAAAAACCCCCAAGCTTTAAGAAACATCTGAGGCAGCTCGTTTTTAGAAAACAGCCTCTCATATTTCAAAGTTTGTTTTTAAAACTACACAGTGGTTTTAGACATTTATAGTGTTGCCCTCTCTCTTCTCCAAAACTACAGAATTTAAACAAAAGCATGAAGCAGACCAGCTACAAGAATAAGCAAAGTTTAAGGTAAGGTTGAGTACATCAAATTAGTGCAGCCCCTTTCATGTACCACCAAGCAGCAACATTCTACAGTTCAAACATCTGTTTTTACAGACTATGCATTTTTCTATAACTTCAAAGTTTTATCTTCTGTGTATTTGGCACATATACCTGTAAATAGTTTATCAGCTCCACCTCTACTGAATGAATCCTTTTCCGTTGGGAAGTCCAACAGAGAACTTCACCAAGACCTCCCAAAAGCCAAAAAAAGTACAGAAAAAAGAGATTTTCTTTAAGTATGGGACATATTACACGTATGGGAGTTTGATGAAAAGCAGACACAGTTTATTGTCAATCCATACCTGCCACCAATCTGCCACCTGTAGATTTCTAACAGAGACAGAATTTCATCAATTAATCTTAACACATTCACTGAACTTGACATACCCCTTTCCTGACGAACTGCATTACACAACTCTGGAATTCCTCAATGTAACTGCACTATATTAACAGAAAACCTGAAAAACGTTTACTACACAATGCATGCACCTACACCCTTATAAAGTAAAATATAGTTCCCAAGTAGATTCCACTCTATAGTCTGATCCTTACTTATAAGCCTTCAAATAGGGTGTAGGTTGGGCATATTTATTTCAAACTCAAAATATAGAAATAGCTTAAGAAAAAAAAAAAGCTGTGATGCATGCAGAAAAAACCACTTAGTTTCAGAAAACCAGAATTATGTTACCAGATTCCACCTATTTTGTGAAATAGTATCTCTAGATTGTTTTTTTTCCCCTGCAAGTTGTTTTATAAGGACATTTATGTTTATTATTAAAATTTAAAACCATTTAGCAACTTTTTGGTGTAGAAAAAACAGTAATTCTGAAAAATCTTTACTAGAAATTAGTTTCTCCAATAAAAAGATTGGCATTCTAGAACAAGAAGCCTGACGATATCCATTAATATCTAAATGGATGAAAATATCTGTTTCCATTAAGGACACTTTAAGTTAAAAGCAGTTATCTCACAACATTTCTAACAGTAGTTAAAGTAGCACATTAATAATCAAGCCATGTTGTTACTGTAGCAACAATGATTTCTGGTAACCATTTTCTTTTCAGCTTTAACATTGTTCCAAAGCCAACAGCCCTTACTGCAACCTGTGTATCAACCCAGAGGCAGCAAAGTGCTCAGCAGTTTCTCTGGCTACGCTCTTCAGATACCTCCCTGCAGACCATCTTCAGCCCAATGTACTCACCTAACGGTGTTCCCTAACGCTGCACTTGACACAACTTCAGTTTACACTAATGGAAATATAACAGTACGGCAGCTTGCTTTTCAGAAGAACCCAAACAACCAAACCCTAGATTTAGGAGACTAGCCAGTCTGTAGGATACTTTAAGAGGAGAGCAGTGCTGCAGTTCATCATTTCAACCTGCAGGCGCTAAGAACCCAGCCTAATACAAGATCACCTGGCCACAGGCTCACAGCCTCGGTCACCACTGGCAGCAGCCGCTGAGAACCCCTTCCCAGATCAGACATTACAAAATCAAAGCGAGTGCTGGAGCCAAATGCAATTTCTTAGTAGACTGACATATCTCTGAATTTTCTACATTTACAAAACTGTTTTAAGACAAACTAGCATACACATTCATTTTCAACTCCTCGTCTACATTTCTGCAGTCTTAAAAATGACAACACTTGAAACACTTTCTTGGCTTAATACTGCAATGCAGTTTTTAAAAAAGCTTGAGTCTAAAATCCTACAGCTCAAAATTAGTGATAAATGACACTATTTTCTTCTTTCTTGTATCATGACAGTTTGAAAGAAAGCAGTGGTGAAAGAGCAGCAACAGAAAGTGAAATACATAAATATTTGTAACAGCAATGGGAGGAAATAGTGAACTGGTGTTAGCACATATGTACCCCCTACAAAACAGGATCCTAAGTCCAAATTCAGTTCCTCACAAGTTTGTTCCAGTTGAAAGGGTAGCTATGCTGGGATCACGAGCTCTAATGCCTGCTGTTGTCTGTCTAGACAGCATTTCTGACATTTCCTGACCACGGCAGGAGAGGGAATCTCCTGTTCCTAGCCTCAGAGGTAGTGTATTTTCTGCACCTGTGAAAACGTAGAATCTAACAAAAATTTCCTAGAGATTTCATGCACACTTAGATTTTCCTAAGTCTTTGTAAACCTTTGCTCATATAGAAGGGCTTCCATTTAAAATGAAGGTAGGTTTATGCTGAACTCCGAATTGGTGCGGCAGATTTTATTTTGATATTCCTATGACAGTACCTTCCAGCAGAGGACAGAGCAGTATTAGTCTCTGCAAACATCACTGCTAACTCCCAAACAGCCTGCTTCCTCATCAGAGCAGTAAGCAATACGAAGAAAATAACCATACATAATGCAATATGAAGAAAATAACCATACATAACAATCACTTAAAATATAAATTTCAGTACTGCCATTCTTCCAGCAATAGTTTTTTTTCCCAAGTAAGATATACATGTATTTTATACAACAGGATTTAGCTACTGCTTATCAAATTCGAAATGAAGCTACTTTATTTTCTAATTGGGTTGATATACAAGCTATAATCTTTATAATCTATGGAAGATCACTTTGGGGAGTCACAGATACTTAACCACTAACATAAAGCCTTTCCTTCATTTTGCAGGAGCCTGCTTTTTGATGACAGAGGATTGGTTTTGGCAAAGAAGTTATAATATGCTGTCAACGCTACCACCTTAATAGCCACTGAAAATGTAAAAATCCATCCCTCACTTTGCTGCTCAGTGTTCACTTTTGGTTTGGTCACACTAAGTTTCTAACATTGTCCACTGTCTACATAAATAAGTAAAAACTATTTCCTACTTTAGATAAGCTGTAGTAACGCAACATAATTTAACTAATTGTGTTTTATTTTTACATCTTCATACCACATAACTGCATTAGGTTTTTTTTTTGAATAGGAACACCACACATCTTACAACCCAGGCTATACTACCAGGCCTGGGAAGTAAACTGGGGCAAATGCCTCCACATACCTCTTTGAAATGTAGTTTTTGATCACCAGTTACCGTTGTGAACACTCAGTTGAACCAGTCACACATCACCAGCACCACAACCACAGAGCAGCTCTAATACAACATCCATTAGTAAGCTCCTATTTATGGTTGCTGTGTTCAAATGGACAGGGTCCACAAGTTTTATTACTGACACCATCACCATACAGGATTGTGTCCTACAGTATAATTTCCAAGTGTTTTGTCAAGTTACTAAGCCTTTGCTCCAAAATTACCCTACAAAATTATTCTATCTATTCTATTCTAGATATTTTCAAGATCTACCCTAAGGTCTCTCCTCAAGTTCTGCAGTACCTTGAGGTGTACTTTCTACACTGTTTGATAAACACCTGTGGAGTTTCCATGCTAAATTGCAAGAAGGCATAGCAGTCCTACAAAGGCTTCACTTCAAGGTTAGGGCTCTATTAAACTTTCTCTTTTCAGCCTTGAACCCTTTAAATGCTTATGGACTTGGTTCCACTGTTCACTCCCTTTCGCTTAGCTATCAATCGGGCAAAAGCTTTCAGTCTTTGATTCTTTTGCTATTTTAATTAGTTCTTCCAAACACATAAAAACAAATGGAAAAACTCAGTATTTCCAGCATGCCACAATAGTTATCCTCACTTCTGCCTATCCAGCCCACTGGCTATCCTTAGACACCTCATCCGGTTGGGGCTAAAAAAACTATACATGCTTAGTTTGTCAGTTTTCCTGACCAAAACAGACTTCCCAACCAAACTTTCAGAAGTAGCTCAAGAAACAGAAGAGACAATACACATACTCTAAGCCTCTTTCACACACTTTACACTGGATTACCAGGATAGCACAAAAGAAGCGGATCTGCATGGACTAAGGTTACATAAGATCAAGAGATTTTAACATAAATCTTTGCTAGACAAGTCATCATCATCTCTGCTCACCCTACTGGGGTAAAAAATGGAAGGCAAATTCCCAAGTTGTTTTTAATATCTAAAAGAGATTTCTAAAAATGAATTACCAGTACCTCTATGGTATTTTTAGAAACAGTGTGACGTTTCAGTTATACAGGAACCTGAAAGGTTTCTCCCAAGTATCATTTCTATTTTTTGCTCTCTCCTTTGTGCAGAAATACGTTCTGCCTTTTAGTGCTCGTTACTGCTGGTAAAACACTGAAAAGCAACAGCGGTCTTACAACTGTGGTAGAGAGATATACCTGAAGAACCATTTTTTTCTAGACAAGCCTCACATATGCCAGGAAAGAAAGTGGGCCTCTCTCATCCACCAGCACTTTCAGCCACATGCACAGCAGTGAGAATCACAGTGAACTTCACTCTCACCACCTAAAAAGTCTGGGAACAAGGGCTTCGCATTAAGGGGAACATGGCACTGGATACTAGTGATGTACTTACCTTACTTCAAAACACTACAAAAGGAAAGATCTGTGAGAATCCATGCTAAAGCAGCTCACCAGCAAGTCTACTACTTCTCATCACTTGTGTCACTACAGTCCAACATATTCAAGGCTTTATAAGGACACAAATCAGACAATCACTATCCCAAAGCACTTCTATAAAAAAACCAAGTTAGACAAAAAAACCTTCAAAGGTTTCCCCAAAGCAAAGATGTAGAAAGAATATACAGTAGACAGTACCTACTATCTTTAGTTTATGTACCACACAAGCAACCTTTCCACCTCAATTTCTTTAGCATTTCAGTTCAGTTTGCATTCTAGACATGCAAGGTCTACTCCCTCCCATCTGTAATTGCTCCAAATCCTCCCAATTTTTTCATTGCAGCTTATCTAGGTTAATTCAACATCACATGTCCCCCCAGCCTATCTTCCCCCTTTTGCCCCAGTAAAAAAACTGCCAAACTATATTTTTTGTTAATAAGTACCTGATTAGGGAGTTCTGATACTTTATTCTCAATTTCCTACAAGATGAAAACCTGTTTTTAAAGTAACTTTCTAACATTTCTAATGTTCTAAAATTCACTATAATTTGTACACAGTGAAGTTACTTTCATTACATGCCACAGAGTCTCAATTTTTAAGTTTTGTTCAGGAATAGAAAAGATGATTTCAATATTGATGCCAATATATACGTTAAAAAATAGGAAGTAGAGCAGGGCAGAATACTCACTTCACTGTGAGAGAGAACTGGGAGAAGCCAGCTGCCCAGTCGTCACTTCCCACTCCCTGTGACAGGACACACAGTCAAGACTTTCTCACAGAGAATACACTCATAGCTACGGTATCAAAACAAAAAACCCCAGCACTTCTGTGTGAAGGAAAAAAGTTATTTATATTGGAATTTTGCAGGCAGAGCCTGTCCTCTCTTGAAAATATTATTTCTAATACCAAGCCGACATAATAGCAACAACAAAAATACAGCTGTTGGAAAAAACACTCCCCTTCTCAGTCCTCCTCACCAATTATCACACGGAATGTAGTCTCCTTGGTGAAGGCTCCTAAGAACATTCACAAGAACACATGATTTCTTTGCAAATAAAATCAGCATAAATACAATAACCTGCAACCCTACAACCACTGTTTGGACTGTTGGGAGCCTAATTTTAGGATACAAATTCTCTAAACTTCCAAACTCTTCTGACTGAAAAACATAAATTTGGAAAATTAAGTTAATATCAAGAGGCAGTTTCTGAAACTCTACAGCCACAAAACTGTTGTATATGTATACATCTGAAGATGAAGAAAAGTATCAGTAACAAACATTTTAAACATTAAGGGCTTTCCAAAAGTAGTCATCAAAAATTGTATCACATAGTGCTCATAGGACAGCCAAGTGGAAGCAGAAGGTAAAAACAGAAACATTCAGAGAACAGCCACTCCAGAAAAAAAGCAAGCTATCAGCCAGAACATTCGCTGAAAAGCAGCAAAACAAAAAAAACCCAAACCGAACCAACAAAACCCCTAAACCATAACCACCACCCATCATCACTGACAAGAAACAGACACCTACCACTTCCTACCAGCAGCAGCAAGGAGCAGCTTCAGAGCTGCCATGCCTTAGGAGCAGACATACATAAGAGTTTTCCAAAAGCAGGCCCCTGACCTCCTGTCCTATGCCTTTTCTGGGAACCCCATCCCTGCCCCTACCAAAGAGCCCCACTGACAAAGTAGATGGGATAAACACAACTCAATGCTATCAATGTATGGAATTATTATTCCATGAAAAGGCAGGCAGGACGGATTCATTACTACATTTCAATGATATATTTATTAAGGAATTCCTTATGTCTTTCACTCAAACTAAAAATGGATGCATCAGGTAAAAGCTTGTAAATAAAGGTAAACTACATATGAGATATATTTTGCTGTGGAAGGTACTTTCACAAGCAGGTGATAGCAGTTGGTCCAGAAACCGGGGAAGTACAACGATCTCAATTCATGTCTTCAGCTACAACTGGACTAATCAGTAAGGCACCTGTAATTCCTTCCATCCTGTTTCCCAAGATGCATCCTCTCCCCTGCTCCAAGTGCTTTGTGAAGAGCATAACATTACCAAGTAGTCACTTAAGGCATGCAAAAAGTACAATCATTCAAATACTCACAAAATGACGTCCCTTTACGGGAAAAAAAAAAATCCTATTAAGTATAGTATTTAACTTGCAGTGTCCAGCATACTGACAAGTTACTAAACATTAGCAATAGGCCTGAAATATTCTAAGCCCAGTAATCTGACCTTTATTTTGATTTGAGCGTGAACTTCACTGGAATAAGTTTCAAAAAATACGGAATTACTAAATAGCCCATCGTCCTTAAACTAGTTAATTATTTGTAAGACTAAGCACTCAGTATCAATCAATAAATGTCAACTAGAGAATTCCATTTCCAGAATCTGGATTTAGAATGAACCATCAGTTCCCATACCAAGAGTATTAAAATTACTTCTGTTGGAGAGTTCTCTGCATCACCAAGTTTGCTTGGAAGTCAGTTAATATTTACTGTAAGCAAAATATGAATACTGACTGTTAAGCCACTGCCTTCCCCCCCTTGACCTCACTGGCAATATAAGGGCATTGCTGCAACACTTTATCAACAGCTGCCGTCTACAGCTGAAGTGTGACAGAAACACCACAACTGGATACATTTTTGTTTGTTTGTTATTTCTTGAAATTTAAAAAATCTTGCTCTCCTTCAATGAGGCAACATTACTTCTGAGGAAATACTATGGATTTTGGGTCAATTTTGTACCAAGAGGAAACACTCCTTAGATGACACTGCGTTGCACACTAGGTAAGTGACACGACTGATCACCTGACTATCATGCTTTTCCATTTTCTCAAAAAAACCCATACATTAGAAGTTTATTCAAACTCATTACATGGTCTTTCTTGATGGAGAACTGTGATTTGAGCATCAAATTACATCTCACAAGATTACTGCACTGGAGAGGTGCACTGTGTTTGTGTCTGTTTTTACGTAACAGGGGAAGTCCAAGTGACCATTTCAGGCCTTTCCCACAGTTCTGTGAACAACGTGGGCATGGCTTTCCTACCACCGCTGCTCATGTGAAAGGCTCCTATTACCTGAGCTAAGGGACACAATGTATACAGGCGTGGAAGTGTATGTGGGGGTTTTGTTTGATCTTTGGTTTTTTTTTGTTAATTAAACATAAAAAGGGTATTTTTTTCCTAATACTACAAACTACAGGAAATCCTTTAACTCAGACAGTCCAATAGTATCTTTATGTATTTCAGCCAGAATGATCAATCTTCACAATTTCCTCAGGTAACTTAAGCTCTTCATGCAGTATCAACATGAACTTTGCGTCTACATTGAAAAAAAAAGACAGAAAAATGTTAATTATCAAAAATCAGCTTATAGATTTAGCTGACAGGCAGAGTGCTCAAGAAGACCAATTAACTTATTTTTAGAGAAGACAGACTTGTTTTGGTTTACCAGGGACTCCTTTACACTCCGAAGTTGAGTGGACACTATTTTCATCGGAAGGAATCAGGTTTTGGAGGTTATGCCAAGTTAACCCAGTCTCAAAATCAATTTAAATGAGCGCAACATTGTTTAATTTTATTATTTTCTTCCCAATCTCTAGATACGTAATACAAAGTGCTCTGCAATCCAGAGCACAAAGGACACTAATTCAATTTGGTTTAAAGTAACTAACATTAGAGAAATCCATAAAACAAGTATCTTAAGGTAGCCCTCTAACTGCCACATCACTTGAACTTTGCTGAAGACAAAAAGGTACTTGAAAATGCAAAAATATGAGAAAAGTGAATTATCAACATAGTGAATCAGCGACTGTTCAAAGACCTTTAATTCAAACCAACTTTAGGTGAAGTTGCAGAGCAAGTGACACAACTATCCAGTATTTTTTCCAGTTTTAAGCTCTCAGATCTTTTGCAAGCTGGTTAAAAGTCTGAAAGTATTTGAAACTAATAACTGTGTGTAAGAGCACGTGTGTGTTTTATTACTACGGAGAATTTTATTCCTTTTTCAGTTCCATTTTCTCCACAAGCGACTTAAAAAGGCTCGAATTAAAAAGTATACATGCTAACAGGTTGTGCTAATACTTGCAAATATAAGCACAAACTATTGCTCAATAAATTCCACTGACAACCCTTGACTTCAGTGTCCACATGACATTCAGTTATTTTGAAGTGGAAGGCATTGCCATTCTTGTTTAATACCCTGTTTATTCAGTTGCTGATTCTTCCACTTCAATCAATCATTTCTGTACTAAATAACCTCACAAAGATGTTCTAAGTGGTCAGTGCCTTTACCTCCTACTAGCCAGGTCACCTCTCGAGACTTCAATTCTCTTTTAGCATTCACTTAATAGCTTCCATACTCCCCTAGGTGTATTCCTCCTAGTGTTACTCAGTATAAATCAGATGCTGGACATCATGAAGCTTTAAAAAAAACCCCAACAGTCAGAGCAGTACACCTTTGCTTTTTTTTTTTTTAAAACAGTGATATTCGTCCAGATTTCTTTTTTAATTTAAAAAACATCACACAGGCTAGGAAAAAAAAAAAAAGTGTAAAAAGAAAAGTCAAGTCACTTTGGCGACATTACAAGTTGTCTTTTCTCTACAAAATTCCTGTGTCTTGGGTAGATTTTTATTAGAAAAAATCTCTTGGAATGAATACTCTAGTACTAGACAGAAACTATTTTAAGACCATATTTTGAAGATTATTAATTTCAACTCTCACTGTTAATTCTTGTATAACTCTGCACCACATCCCTCTGCACTTACATTAGACAGGTTTGCAACATCAGCTCTGATTCTAAGCCAGTTAATAGGATTGTCACACCGCACTGCTCTTTCATGCACTCTACTTAAACTCCTCTCCAATCAGAAAATTGCTGCATTTTCTCTGCACCTAAGTGACCCACTAAAAGCTTCCTCAGATCTATTTTGCATTGTCTAATCAGTCCATTTATTCTGCCCTCAAATCACCTGCCTTGCACAAGTCAGGTAGTAAAGAATTCTACACAGAAGAATCACATTAAGTTACAAAGACTCTGAAGCACTTCACGCTACACTGTGAAGAATCTTCTCTTTAAAATTCGTTTAATTTGAAACAAAAAATATTTAGAAATTTATATTAAAAAAATAACATATTGAACAAACCTTTCAGTAAAACGTACAATTCCACAGCAGAATTCCAGAAATGCTTATCAGTCTCTTATGAGCGTTTGTCCCATGTGTATTCATTAAATCTGTACAACATGAAATGGCTTCTTACCCTAAAATCTGGTGCACATTCATTCCCCATATGCGTTTGAAAGCAAAGTTCCATGACACAATCTTCATAATTAAATTACATGCCAGAAAGGGGGGCAGGAATCAGAGTATCACTGCAAATGAGGTTTTGCTTAAAGGGCCAGAGTTGTACGACACTGATGGAAACCTATTTTGATATATCATGCTTGTTTTTCATTACCACTGTGACTTGTCAGTTTACAGACCAAACTACCACAACACAAGTATTTCCAACAGACTGAAGGTTACAAACAACCCATAAGAAGAAAAAAAACTTTCTGCATTTCATATAAGTTACATTTGTCAAGATGATGTTCACCACGGAAACCTGATGGAACACAAACTTAGTCAGAGAAACCGTCAGATCCTGAAGTAGCTCGGAGCCCCAGGACGCGACTTGGATACCCGATCTAATAACTTTTCCTTCGCTGATGCAAAACAATTCTGCTCCGGGAGCCCCGCCACC
>VZRE01002157.1:0-68181 GCA_013396775.1 Cephalopterus ornatus
CCCCAGCTCCCTCAGCCTCTCCTCATATGGCTTCATCTCTAAACCCTTCCCCAGCTTCATTGCCCTTCTCTGGATGTGCTCCAGCACCTTGATGTTGTTCCTGATTTTAGGGGCCCAAAACTGGGCACAGTACTCAAGGTGTGGCCTCACCAGTGCTGAGATGGAATTAAGCTGCTGGAAGGGCTCTGTCTCCTTTTCCCAGCCTCAGGCTGAATTTTTTTTATGATCTGGGATAAAACCTTAATTAATGCACCTCCCGGCATCTTTAAGAGGTAACTACTCAGGGAATGGAGAATGTTGCACCTGAAATTTTTTATACTTTTGGGTTGGTTTTATTAATTTTCTTGGAATACAGTCCCTACTAAAATATCCACTTGTTTAAAGATTGCATCTTTCTCTCTTTTCTCAGTGGAAATTCTTCTGCCAAACTTTGTTAAACAGGTTTCTGATGGTTGGAAGAGATTTGATCTAGAGATACCGAAAAAGCCAAACAACAGGTGCTGAATTCTTAAGCAACAAATCTCACTAGAAAGCAAATAAAAATACATCCAGAAGGACTGAATACTTTAAGGGATTAGTGGATTTGCACATCTCAACCAATGGCTCACACCCAGCACAGGTTAATAACAAGTCCCACCCTTCAGTCAATGTCTAAATAAATTCAGTCTCTTCTCTAGGGTTGTTGTTAGGAGACTTCACTTAGTGAAAGCACCTGGGCACTAATCTCTTTAGTATTCCATGCATTTTTAACATTTCTTCATGAAATTCACTGTGTAAATCCCACCTGCGACTTTTTCTGCTCTTACCTCACTACACCTTAGTTCATCTAGTTTAAACAAGCTCAACTACCCTGTGGCAGCATCCCGCAGCCTCTGAGCTGTGTGAAATAGCACCAGTGGGAACTCGCAGCCACAGAGAGAATTACAGACACCCACAGACTTCTCTAAGACCAGAGTCAAGCTCTAAAATAACAAAATGAACATCACCAACAGAGAAAAAGACACACATACCTTCCCACAAGGTTGTGCAGAGATTGACTAGATAATGGCCCAAATTCCAAACACCTTCATTCCTCATGAGCTCAGTGTTTATATAAAGCACCATGAGTACCATTTGTGCTAAGCAGTGTGAGTACATACCTGCCACAGCTGAGGGTGCTGTTAAGTGATCAGGCAGAAGTGCTGGAGATGTTAATGGAGCTGGCTAGACAATTGAAGACATTTTTTTCTGCTAGAAAATTCCACCTCACATATCAAAACCCAAACAGTCCAGAGAAATATGCGCTTTCCAGTATAAATGTCTTCAGAATGTAAGAGGGTGGCCGATCTCCTTAAAGATCTGGACCAATATTTTAAGGAGCTGAAGAAGCTTTACTCCATGTTCATATGAATAGAAGCCTAATCCAGCTGTTGGCAAGTAACTGGTTGAAGTTCGTATTTTTTTTTTCAGAGAAAAATTTGTAATGGTTCATTTTTTTGTAAAGGATATTGAAAAAATCACCAGGGTAAGAATTATCTCTCTTTTTCTTTTTTTCTTTTTTTCTTTTTTTTTTTTTTTCATTAAACAGTTTGTTTTCTCTGCAGCCCTTATTACTAGCCAAAACTCAGTGGTTGGATTCTTTCCTGAAAGAGCTATCAGAAGCTTTGAATGGTTTCTACCGGGAATAAGAACTGTGAGGATGGCGAGGCACCGGCGCGGATTGCCCAGAGAAGCTGTGGATTTCCCATCCCTGGAAGTGTTCAAGGACCTTGCTTTAGTGCAAGGTTCTCCTGCCCATGGCAGGGGTGTTAGAACTGGATGAGCTTTGAAGTCCCTTCCAACCCAAGCCATTCTATGGTTCTACAGTTATGTGGGAAGAGAATTAAGCTCATTGAGACTGAGCACTTAAAGGACTGGACAGCCTGAGTCAGCTAATTACAGGGAATGGTCTCCAAATAAAGGAAGAACGGATCTGTATTTACATTGGACCAAATGAGTATGAGGGCCTTTCTTTTGATTTCAATAGGCTTTAGAAGATGCCTCTGCTTTGGAAATCTGCCTAGTACAGTTGATCGGTTGGCTTTTCAAAAAGCTTTTATTGCATTTCAGAGAAGAAAGAAAACAAATGAAGTCCCCTGAAAACAAACATACAAACAAACAAAAATTAATAGCAAAATAATCTCTCAGAGCAAAGGATCTGGATTTCTGAGTCTGATCATGCTGTGGTGTCACTTGGTCTATTATGACAGAAGTAGTAACTCAGATATTTGTATTTTTGCTTTTCAATATTTAACACTGTTTTTTCCCCTCTTTTTCAAATATACCCACTTACCCAATATGAACATTTTTCTCTTAGTCCCCTGTAATTGCCGACTAAGGCAATTATCCTAATCTTGCATTGATGTGTGATGTTTCACTTGTAAGGAGACTAATCTAAGCCCGCCAGACTCTGCATCTAAAAGCATTTATAGCCATCAAATCTAATGCGAGCCAAGTGATTGATCTTCTATGTAGCAGCTGCAGCATCCTCCAGAAACTAATTTAATATGCGATCTGTGGCAAATCCATCGAAATAATGTCGCTTAGATGCTCATTTTACTTCCCTTATTTCCTTTGGTTTGTTTAAACGCAATGGGCCAAGAGAGGATAATAAGGTTGTAGAAGCAGACGTGAGAGGAGAATTTGTCCCAGCAGGTGAACACTATTCCAAAGGAGCAGGAGTGGATTGGACATTCAGAGAGTTTCACCTATTTCGAGGATTTTGTGTTCCCCCCAGTCCCAAACTGTAAATATTTTCCTGACAGTGTTTTGGCTGTTTGTCTTGTGCATAATAAATGCTGCAAATGGTTGTATTAGCAGTGGCTTCAGCGCTCCTGGAACTCCTGAAGAGATTACTAGTAAAAATATCTTGTTCTTTGTCTTGTCATGCAGCTGCTCTCAGTTTTGGTTTAATAAAATACCAAATATAGCAAATCATCTGTCAGGTTGCAGGTGAATTTAAGACTTCCTTGTGGGTTGGTCTGGGCTGCCTCCTGTGCATGCCAGAGTGTAGGTGGTCAACTATAAATAAGCAGCCCAGATCACAGGACTCCTATTCTGTACAAGACACAGGTCCTAAAAGCATCTTGCTCTTTTTGAGCACAAAATCCTCCTGCCTATGACCCTGTATCACAGGGCAGCACCATTAATATTAACAGCATATGACAAAAAGACAATTTAAAGATCAATTCTAAATGTTTTAAATCCTTCATTCTCTTGAAGTTTGCTTGCATATTAATGGCTCGTAGAGTAAAACTAACAAGCAAAAAAATAGGTCATTTAAATTAGAGATTTCTCCAATATAATTCCTCCGTTTAAAAAAAAAAAAAAAAGAAAAAAAGCATTTTTTCAATGTTTCTTATTCTCCAGAGGTTTTATGATGGTTCCCAAATCTAAGACACCCACAACTTTCTTATTTTCTACACATTTGAGGCATTACCAGTTATTACACCGAAAAGGACTGAAGCTGCCTGGGAACACCTGTGCAAAATGCTCACGTTGCGTATGTGCAGGAAGACTTTTTAAGGGGGTTTTGGTAAGGCTGTTTTTCATATGATTTGAATAGTTCAAAGGGCTATGTTGTGTTATCAGATCTAAATTGCACTTGGGTAACATTGAGCATGATAGGTAGAAACCAGATAGAGCTGCTTCTGTCAGTATTGTTTGACGGGGTCATAAATGCTGTCAGGAACAGATGCCTTCAACTATGCAAAACATTTTGAGCAATAAAAATGGTTGATGTGGACATGAGAATGAAGGGAAAGCTACTGGTGGATCTTAAAGGGGGGTCTTGCATGAGCTGGTGGGGAGAGTCTCAGGTGTGAGGGACTGGAAGCATCTGCCCAAGGTAGGGGCATGGCTTAACCATTTTTTTCCCTTTCTCTGCTAATCAGAAATCTGAAGATCTCCTGGCTAGAGAGGGGGTGGACTGATCCCATTTCATTGCCCACAGCACACATGCTGCTACCTAGAGAAGTCCAAAGCCTTGTATGTGCTGCGGCCTGATGTCTGGGTAAGACCTCCAGTAACAGAAACCCTGCTCATGGATAAATAGGCTGGGAGACTTAGCCTTGGGTTTCTGGACACCTCTCCGAGACCTCCAGACAAATTATAATTGTCTTGTATGTGTTTGGGTCTTGCACCTCTCACTACCTCCCTCACATGAGAAAGAATACAAGGTCTTTCATCTTTCAGAGGTGTTGAGTGAAGGGAGACGGCTGTAGTCAGCAGAAGGAGAGATGCAGCAACTATTAAGTGTCTGATTTTATACCCTCTAATAACCCACTGGCTGTGATCTGCCTATACAGCAGCAAGGAGTCAGCAAAGATCAGCTTTTTTAATGTCTTTACTACTAGTACTAATAGCTCAACAGCCCATACCAGCAAGGGAGTGGTGGAAGAAGTGCTGGAAGGAGGAAGAGAAGGAGAAATGTGTATTGAGGGGAAATTACTGTAGAACAAGGAAGAAATGCCAGTTTTCCCCAGCTGGCTCCCAGGCTCCCTGCAGACCAGAATCAGAAGCACATTCCCAGCAGAGCTCGGGTCTCTCTGTGCAGACCCATCCTCCTTTTTCCCTCAGAGCAGACAAGACCAGAGGCCCTCTGAGTCCCCGAACATGTGTCAGATGGCTTGGGGCAAGAAGATTTGCTGCTCCACACCAAAACCAGAGACTGAGATGCAAAGCTAAACTCTACTGACGTTCTCTAAGAGAACTACCCGCACCAGGTAGTCACAATAAATCTTGTCAGCCAGCTAAAAGGGCACCTTCAAGCCAGAGGGAGAACTTCACTTGCTCAACTTCAGAAGACAAACACGTGTCTATGATTTTTAAACAGACTAGGTTTGTTATTCATATTATTTGGTATTTATTTGTTCACATTATTTGCTATCTAAAACCAGGATCACCACATTACAGAGCTCAAAACTGGAAGACTAGGAAGTGCATTCAAGCCCTAGTGTTCACCACACCTTAATTTATATGTTTATAAAAGAAGGAATGTCTATTACACTATTTGTTGCTGATCAGCAGAAATATGACCAAACGGTAGAACTGGCCTCTTTTCACTAAACAAATAAATACCATAAATCAAATTTAGTGGCCATTTAGAAATAATTCAAACCAATCAAAATCTTATCGACTCATTTAGAGCCAAACTGGGCCACAATGCTCAGCACAAAAGGTACACCTCTAGACTTATGTCTCAAAAATTAATAAGCGTTAATTCTGCATTAAGGTGCGTGACACTGGCTGGCTGCACCATTTTTCTGCTGCACTTCTCTTTCACATTCCATCAAAAGAGCAACCAAAGTAATTGAAAAATAGCTTGAAGATTTGAGAGTATCTTCATCAGATGAGAGTGATGTAGTCACTGCTTGTTGTGCTGCCTGATAACGAGGGCAGACCTGCGATGCTAACACTTCCACTGTCAACAGGATTAATCACTTTACAAGCTTAAAGAAAAGAAATAGACCTAATAACTTTGTAAGATGTTTGCACACATCATAAATATTCATTTGAAGAGCTCTCTGATTTTAAGAACAAAAGAAAATCCAGATTACATTTACATATATTCATTTCATACATTTATATATTCATTTCCACATTCTAAAGTCAGATCTTTCATATATGTGTGTGACTTCTGCATGCACATTTAGATAAGTTATGCAGATAATTATTTCATTTTACATTCTACCATCAAGAATTGTTGCAAAGTCACACTGGTGCAGCTGATAACGTTTAGTATTTTTATTTCTATCCTAAAAACCCTCTTTTCCCCTCAGTCAGATCTAGTTTTGAAAAATCCAGATCCTGCCATCCACGGATAAACATACTATTCCCACTAAACTAAACATTATTTCCTATTTTCTAAAGACAAAACTAAGGACTGATCCTGGAGTTACATTCATGCAAGAAAAGAAGAAACATTTTTTAATTAGGTATAAGGATTTGAGGGAAAATGTTGGATACACAAATGTTGGAAAATGTTGAAACAAAGAAATATGAGTCTATATTTTGATATTTCTATTTGCTGTCTCTATTTTAAGGATCATTTTAGGAATTTGTCTGCAATCTCATATACAAAAATAAACTTCATGTTCTTTCTCTTCCATTACTTTTCTTTTTACCCCTCAACCAGCTACATTTTCTTCTCTTTGTATAATAATAATAACAGAACAGTACAAGTATAAGAAATAATGATCTGAAAATGCAGGAAATTGAGGGCAATTTTGTGAAAAGCAGCTGGAATTCTAGACCCGTATTGCTCAGTTTGCTCAATTTTGCATTTAACCTGTCAGTCCTCAAAAGCATTTGCTTTTCTTCCGAGAAAAATAAAATAGCTCATGAAGTTATTAGTAGGCTGACAGCATGAGAGAATTTTTAAAAAGTTTGCTGATTAAAGTGCATCTGAAGAAATTATGCACTCAGGAAGGTAATTAAGGTGTTGTTGTTGTGAATGGAAGTTACAGAAGCTGGATAGCTGTGTGGAAGCCAGTGAGTCAACAAGGAGAATAATAAAAGAAAGAACTAATATGTAACCCCATATTACATCTTAATCACACAACTTTTTATGGCAAGATAACTCTGGAGAAAGAGAGACAGCCAATGTGAAATATTAATCCTGGGGACCCCAATGACAGCTAGGAGGTCTTAATGTGGAGCCATGAATTTAATGTGGGTTTTGGCCCAGTGGTCTCTAAAGATTTTCAGCCTTTTATTTAATCTGGATTGGATCCTGATCTCTTACCCATGTTAAGACAAAGATAACTATTTCAGCTAAGTTACATCATGGGTTTTACAGTGTAGTTGCAAATAATACAGTATTCCTCAATTATATTGAATTATATAAGGTCTTGGAGGCCTTACCCAACATTTTTAGAGCTGAAAATGATCACTCATTAGTGGTGATGGGGAATACACCTCTAGTTAACTTTTTCGACTTTCTGGTACTCTGCAGGAAAAAAAGTAGTTGATAGTGAAAACACAAACTGACCTAGGTAGAACACTAATTGGATTTGGGGTGACTATTCTTATATTGCTTATTTAGGTGAATTTTGCATTTAAGACTGATTCAGAAAGCTATGATCTTGCAGTGGCAGTGATCCCATCCGTATCTTAACTCCATTTATTTTACTGAGTTTTTACACTTACATTATCTTGCTCTCCTCAGAACACTGTATATATCAAGACAACATTCATCAGATGAAAACACCTGCTTTGGATTTACACAAATGAGGAGTGTGTTTTGACAGTGGTCCCACCACTCAGTTCTGAAGTACAGAACCACAGAACAATCCAGTTAGGAAGGCAACTCATGAGAGCATCTATCTCTGCCTCTGCTCTGAGCACCTAAAATACCAGCTTAATCTAAACCTCCCATGGCACAACGCCACAACTTGAGGCCACTTCCCCTTGTCCTGTCACTTCTTATCTGGGAGAAGAAACTGATACCCACCTTGCTACAACATCCTTTCAGATAGTTGTAGAAAGCAATAAGGTCCCTCTGGGCCTCCTTTTCTCTAGGCCAAGTAGCTCCAGGAAGCCCAGCCGTTCCTCAAAGGACTTGTGCTCTTCAACAGCTCCACTGCCCTTCTTTGGACATGCTCCAGCCTCTTTCTTTGGACACACTCCAGCAAGTAGTTCCCAGGGTAGTTCTATCCTAGACAGTGCATGCTGGGCAGCATGGGTAGACTGGCACAAGTCCCAGTTTGTGCACTGTCTTAGCCCAGAAGGATCCTGATCACACCTGGGGTATCTGAGTGCAGCAGGCTTTTAGCCCCTGGACCTGGACAATTGGCAGCCGACTCCCCATGGCGTTCTGCTGCCCCAACACAGAGACATCCTCCCCCTTTGTCCCTGCTTTGTGCAAGTGTTATGATGGAAATAAATCCCAAAGAGGCTGGAACCCATTCAGTCTTCTGTACTGTATATGTTGTAAGTCTTGGTTGTAATGCTTTCTCTTAGGATGATGGTGTGTATGGAAAATTCAGGTAAGATGAAGGATTTTAAGCCATTTATATTTCAGCACCTCTCAGAGAGGCGTAGAAAAATTAAGGTAGATTGATTCTGATTGTTCACATTCGGAAAAATCCCTTTTCTAAGTTAGCAGCGAGACACAGGTATAACAGTGATAGTAATTAACTCCCAGGAAAGAAATGCTAGAAGTGATTTCTCTGTTCTTCTGAATGAAGACTTCAAACATGACCAGATGGAAAATATAACTGTGTGCAACAGGCTGTTGACATCTGACCAGGTACAACTGGATGAAGTTGTATGGTATGTTAGACTTGTGGTTAGACTACAGGAATGATGGAGCTATTTGTACCTTTTAGTCTAAACCAAAATGGTATCTCACATGATGGGAAGAAAAAGTTACAAGCTCTGCTCCATCCCAGGAAAAGATCTGGACAGCTGTAAAATGTCTGTTTTGAAAGCTTTCTTTAGAATCACAAAAAGGTGTTGGGTTTTTTTCACTCTGTCCAATATTAAGAGTAAAACGCTGTGTGGCAGAGAATCCTGACTCGTTCTTCCCTTGTTCTGAACTACATCTGACTCTGCCAGAGAGGACAAGTGTGCAGTAGGAATTCTCTTTCCTGTATAAAACACCTAGGCTTAAAGAGTTCATACAACACAAGAACATTCTAAAAAAACCCAAAACTCATAAGAACAGAGATGAAATACAAACTTTGCAGAATATTACACAGCCACTGAATGACACGAAATCAGAGAACTGGCATGAAACACGTTTCACTTATCCAGTCTGGATCTGGCCAGTGTTTCAATTGCTGTTCCCGTTCCAAATGACAGAAAGCTGTTATAAATACAAGACAGGTTAAGTTCTGTTTGGACTTTGGAATTAATTTGTTTCCCCAGAACTGACTAACAGTTCTGGAGAAGGTCGGGCTGTACCGATGCTGGCTGGGAGGGAGTTAACTTTCTTCCTAGTGCTTCCCAGTTCCTCTCTATCATCTTCTGATTTTCCTGCAGCATTTTACATCTCAAGTCCAATAACTCATGACAAAGAGACCTTAAAGAACCTTGAAATAAGGGACATTAAGATAAGACCTTAAGATAAGCTAGGATCTTAAAATAATATAGGACCTTAAAATAAGCTAGGACCAAGGCAACACTCTGCTGGGTGGAAAGGTAGAGATGGAGGGGAGCATCCCAACAAGGGGGCTGTGGGGTTCAGCTCTCTGCTCTGGAGGGGAGACTGAAGGTGGGGTTGGGACTGCAGAATGTGTTTGTAGCTCAGGGTGGTGGGTGCTGCCAACCATATCTTGGGCATGAGGAAACAACCTCACCTCTCCACAATGCCATAGATAAGATAATAAGTGCTTGATAGTCTGATATGCCATGTCTGTGTTTATCTTAGACTCCTCTCAGCTGCTGTGGAAGTGGTTCTTAAGAAGACATTTGGACATTTCCTCTGACCTTTCCACTGTGGATAGGAGCCATGGGGCCACTGCATGCTGGGCACTGTCTCACTGCATATGGACACCTGTGCTCCTCTTCCCCTTGGTACACTTCCACTGGCTGTGGCCCACAAGCCTTCCCAGAGGTAGCTGTGGCTAGCTGGATGATGGATGTAAAGTCAGTGTGCAGACTGGCAGGATAGCATCATCCAGTGACATTCCACACAGCGTAGATCTCTCAAGGACATACATAGCAAAAGGCTTTTTTCTGGAATTTACCTAGCTCCCTACAGAATACTTTAGCCTGTTGTTGTCTACAGGCTTCAAAACATCAGACAATTTCTATCCAGTTATCCTAACAAATGAAAACAAGGTGGAACCATTTCAAGCAACCAATGAAGTTCCTAGCATCACTTGAAGTGTTCGTGCACCAGCGCAAGCTAGTGACTCATCAGTTTTTGTCATTTAATCCTATGCCAATAAGCCTTTACACTAGATGCACCAATAAAGATAAGCAAAGAATAATTCAGGCCTCCATGGCCTCTCCTCTCACCTTGGAAACGTAGTATTTTCCCTAGGCAACCCCACCCTGACAGACTTGCCAGGGAGAGGGTCCACCTGGATGAGCCCTCCTGCATGCGCACACCATCATCTTTTTTAGACCAATGAAGGTTAAAATCCTCATTTGATTTTATGTTTTGACACTTCTCCCCCTTCCACCCCTTCATGTCTTCATTAATATGTGTGAACGCCCTGAAGGTGTCATAATGTGCAGGTCTGAAGTTGGAGAGATATTGATGACCTCAGAGGTGGCAATTGCCTGCCAGCTCTCCAAGGGGCACAGCTCTGGGACGGTGATGATTAGCTGTATCAGCTGTGGATGTGGTACAAAATATCCACAGGCAATGACTTGTGAGAGGGATAAAAGAAGGTCATGGAACTTTACAATCTGACATGCCATAAATGCAACATGACTCTGCACAAACTGTTGACTTCCTTTACAGTATTACACAAAGACAGGCACAAGTGCCCTAGATTGCAGTGCCTGTGAAGTCAGAGATTTCTGAAATCAGAATTGCTAGCTCATACTGCTTGATTAGTGTTGAGCTATGGGTTAATGAAGAGAGGCCTCTCTGAAAGCACTGAGACACTGCAACAAAGCCTACCAGGAAGGGAACTGCTGTTGGAAGTGTGATGTAATCCAATGCCAATTCCAGTGAAGCAGTTTTGGCTAAGTCACACCACCTGATAGCTGGGACCAGCTCAGAGTACACTGTGGTATAGTTACTATGAATCTTGATGTGTTGTGAGCAGCTCTACATCCACCTTGCAACCAGATTTTTTTCAGAACCACATAGAAGCCCAGAGTTAGGTTCCTAAAATGTCAGCATCCTGACACTGAGGTGCCCTAACTTCCCAAACAGTCTGAGCACTCATGCTGCATCCAACCATTTTGCAGGTTGTCCCTGTTAAATAGCTACTGATCATAAACTTAGATGAGACACTGCAGTTGTAATATTAAAATAAGTAGGGATTTCATTGCAATTCTTGAAGTGAAATTCTTTGGTTCTCCCAGGGGCATCAAGTAAACCTAAATGCTTTCTCTTTATCATTTAAGGACATGTCAGTTCACCAGACAAACTGGAACTGACATGTCAGTTCATCTGGAACAACCAGGAATTGGAGCCACTTCAGTTCTTGGCCATCACCCTCTTCCCCACAGTACACCATGATGTCTGCAGTGGGATGGCAAGACTCCCAAAAAATCTCAGCAGTGGTCTAAAACGGCAGCACATCCCAAACAGAAAATGACTGAGGAGGTGATTCCAGAGGTGGCCCAAGATGTGCACCAAGGTAAGGGTGGGCTCTCAGTGTATGTGTCAGGACCAGCAATCACATCATCCCTCTCCATGGAATGAGGAGTTGTGGGGTGCAGGAAGAGTCGCTGCACCAAAGCAGAGAACAAAAAGATACCTATGGATGTGAACAGTTCCATAAGCTGTGCCTACCCCATCCCTGGAAATGCTCCAGGCCAGGTTGGATGGGGCTCTGAGAAACCTTGTCTAGTGAAAGTTGTCCCTGCCCACAGCCAGGGCATGGAATGAGCTGATCTTTAAGGTCCCTTCCAACCCAAACCATTCTGTGATTCTGTGAATGCAAAGGTTGGACAAAGTGGTCCCTACCACCAAGATTGCTGTGTTCAGATCACTGTGGAGGCATGGAAAAGAGACTGGGGCTGTGGAAGGGACTACACAGCTTGCCTGTAACCGTGGATTTCCCAGCTGAACTTCTGTCTTGGAGATTAGTCTTGCACCCTCTGTAACAGCAGCTGTGTTTGATATTCTGCACTGCAATGGTCTTGAAAGATGTTGCTCTGTCATCACTGCTGCAGAGCCTCTGTACAAATTTTACACAAATGCACGAGGACAATCTTAATGCACATAACTTCTACTAATTTCAGGTATCTGGTGGAAAATTGGAAAAACAAAACCTTATGACTGGCCATGTCAGTTTTACCTCTTCATTCATTATGACAAGACTGAAATATTTCACAGCTTTAGGACATTTCAAAAAATTATAAATCTGATGCTTGATAGTGTTAGCTAAAAACATTCAGAACCCTGTCGATGTACATCCAAATTTTGACTTGTGTAGCCAACACATATGACTTTGTCTGCATATTTTCCACAGTGACACAATATCTTTTAGTATGTGCTGCCTGAGACTGTTGGAAATTATATATTTTTTCTATTTTTTAACGGGTTTAAGTAGTTGTTTTAATTAATCATAAGTAGTGTGTTAAGTCTTAAGTCACTTTTAGTTAGCATTTAGCAAAGTTGTCGTAAGCTGCTATTTTGGGAACACAGCTTGGGAAAATTACTGAAACTTTCAGTTTTGATAAACTAACTCTGTTTAACCATTGAACATTAATTTGCTTGATAAAAATGTATGAATAGGTGAAAAAGTTTTGTATCAACATCTATGTGGAGGCCAGAATTTTGTCGGCCACACACCCACCTCCTGACCAAGAATAAAGCAATGCCTCACTCATTAACACTAAAAAGGCAGTGTTAGAGGGTTTTAGTTATCCCAATGATTTCATATGATTTTGGCAACAAGATGTGTTTGGAGGGGAACAGTGATCAGCCTCAGCTGAGAAATCTTCAGTTGACGGAGGTGTACACGGTACTGTCTTTCTTCAAGCAGAGAAGAGGATGGTGATCCTGAATTGGAGGTTGCTGGGTAGAGGCAGGAACAGAACAGTCAAACTTTTTAAGTCATTTAAAGCAACAAAAAGAAGTTACTCACACAGACAAAGATACGGATGGGAGAAGGCAAGTCAGACACGAAGACAGGAGGAGCTGGACTGAAGCAGCCCCAGAATGCAGTGTCCAACTGCCCAGTTGTATTTTGCTCAAATCATGGAGAACCCCCAAACTCCAGGTTTAGTACTGACTGTCTTGCCAGAAAGCATCTGTGAAACCTGCTGCTAAACATGTGTACTCCATTGATACAGATAGCAGGGCCAGAGACCAGGACAAGGACAGCTTGATGTTGGGAGAATTTCCTCAGAACCTGTTGCAGAAATAAGGAGGTACATATATATATACACACACATACCTATCAGCCACTATATACCAGAATCCTGGTGTGTATATATATATTTACACACCTGGTATATACAAATAGGTATATATAGATATAGATACCAACAGATAAGAAAATCAAAGTCTCATGGAGAATTTGGCAGGGTCTTCTTTAAACCTGTGCTCCTTTTGAATAATGTAGCTATAATAATGTGCTTTTTACGGCAATGTAGTTAGCATATTTTTAATAATAGCTTTTTCCTGCAAGATGCTGAATACTCCCTTTTTCCATAAGTTATTGCAATTTAGGATACCATACCCTTGCAGGGATAGGCCTTATTTCTCAGGTATAGATAGCATTAGAGAAGGAGAAATTTCAACTTCACTTCCCTGGATTACCATTATACAGGCAGCACAGAAAGTAATTGAGCTAGTACAGAAAGTAATTGAGATGACTTTAAAAAGAGTTGCAATTTTCTTGGCTACCGTATTGCTTCTGTTTTACACCTTAGCAATTTCTGTTGAGAATGATTAATTCAGGTCCAAGTCATTAGATTAGGCAAATGCGCTGACTTGAAATATAACAGGAATGCAGGAGGAAATGAAAGGGAATAAGCATAGTAAATATGCAAAACATTTTACAATAAGATTATTTCTGCCAGGTCAAGGCAATAAAGTTTTACTAGCTTGGGTGACATACATAAGGCAGGAATGATGACTGCAAAATAATCCTTGGAGATCTCTGTATTCAGATTAATACAGACACTCAGAATAACACGGATACAGGCGTCTTTATGTCTTCGAACATGCTTGGTATACCTGAAGTGACCCAAGTGAAATCTGTTGAGGGTGGATAGATTTTTAAGGATTTACACCTTCAGATATGAAGCAATGGCTTAGGTGTTCAGTCTGGGGGCAAAAGGAGAATGTTGAGCTCCTCAGCACTGAGAGATTCCCAAACTCCTACCTGAGCACCAGTATCCAAGTGTTTCTTATACCCTCACTGACTCACTTGATTACCTCCTGGAAAGACTCCTCCATCTCCTCTCATCCCTAGGCGTAGGGAACATCTCTCTGCAGCGTATTTTCCATAATTTCAACCTCACCTGGCCCTCCATAACTGGAACTCACTTTACTGGTGGCACAGGGCAGATTTTGCAGGTGATAACTGTTTAAGGGCAACTTTACAGGCCACACAGGCAAGAAGATCACTTCTCTTTGATGGCAGGCTGTCAATACTGCAGATGAAAGGAGGGGAAAAAATCAATCTTTTATTGCTGGCTTTTCAGGACATTGGATTAGAAAGAAGCAAGTACAGAATCTGGTAACTATCCTTACTCCTTGTGAGTAATCCTTACTGCTCAGGTGTTTCTTGGAAGTGTATGTCTATTTATTAACTTCTTACCAGGTATTGCAGGAATATATCTGGTAGTCAGCTCCAATGATGAAAACCAAGTTGTTATTTATGATAAAAAAAAAGAACTGGAACACTGGTAAACTTGGGAAATTTCCAAAAGTCTGCTTCATTTTAAAACAAGATTTGCATGAAGGTTCTCAAGTTGAAGATATCGAAGGGTCTCCACACTGGGAGACTTTCAGTAGGAATAGTAAAGCCACTTGGTGTTTGAGGAAAAGAATGCGAAAAAGAATAAATTAAATTGTGGCCATTGAAAGGAAAATTGAAACTACTAAGCATTGTAAAATGTTTTGATTCACAACTGAGCTATTTATTTTACTGTGATACATCCACAATGCTGAAGGTCACTTTAAACAAAAATGGAGCTTTCAGTCCAAAACATTAACGACAATTTCCATAGATTCAAACTTCTTCAAAAATATCCCCAACCATTTGAAACCAGGTAATTAATGGAGAACTGCCTCTTTCCTGAAAGTGGCTTTTATTTTTATGGATCTGCATATTCTGGAGAAAGATTTAAAAATCTCCAACTACCTCTAGGTACGAAATAACCAGGATTCAAGCCAATGTTAAATATCTACTTTAAGTTGGTGACTTTTGCTGTCTATATTTTCTTATGGAGACGTATGACATCTTAAAAAATTATATTGCCTCTAAGGGCCTCTGTTTTTAAGATTCCTCAGACTGAAATTAGAAAATCTTCAAACCACTAGTTCCTCACTGTCACCAGATCCAAGCATTTGGAATTGATTTGCATGTTTGAAATTTCAGGCTGTTGGTTATTTTATAAAATGAAACAAAAAATATTTTATTCACATAAAATAAGACATTGTTTTTATATTAATAAAAAGTATTTTAAGATGCAGCTTCCAACAAAGCATAACTTATAGCATAAATATAGCATAAAATATTAAGCATATTTTAAGGCAACCTATAATATTCATTCTTGTCATTTTCCACAATTACTTTTTAACTATTACCTCACTGCTTTATCTGGAGAGCCAATAAATGACAAATGACATGCATTTTTCATGACTCTGCATTTCAGTTATTTATTAAGTTATCTCTAACATGTCAGTTGCCTTTATCAACTACTGGAAAAATCAATTTCTGATAGGACTTCACGGCGTGTAGCAAAGTATATAAGCATGAGGTTTGTATTGCTCGGTCTCAATTTGTCACTTCAAACCATCTGACTAAGAAGTGCCTCTTAAATCCTCATCATTTCCTTGTTATCTGATTTGCAGGAATCCAAGACTTAAGCAACCATGTCCAACTCCACTGAGGCAGAACTCATACATATGTTTAAGGGAATTCCCTTTACCACGAGGTCTTCTCCAGAACTTTTAAAGTCCTTGGATGCTTTTGATGCTAGAGAAGATGATGTCCTTTTGGTTTCCTATCCCAAATCGGGTAAGTCCTAGTTTTAAATGTTAGTTGTAAGCAAGTCTCAATTGAGTGTTTCATGTTCTCTGCTTAAATTATTTGGGAAATATCTGTGTACAAGAAACAGGAAAGGATGTTTGAGTATGTAAATATGTTATTCTGTCAGTAAATGTTAAAACTACAAGAAATATGAGTCATTTACCTACATTTTGATTCTGTAATTGAAAATAATCTCAGGTGTTTTCATATTGGAATGCAAATAAATATTCCTTACTTGTAAGCAACACCTGTACTTGAAAGATTTTCTTGAGGACTTTCTATATACAATTATGAGCAAGTCAGGAGTTGTGTTAAGTTATTTTTACAGCTCCTGGCTGTAGATTTACTAGTTTCTTAACCCCTCTCCGCCTGCCTCTCTTGCACAGAGAAGCACACACCAAAGGGGAAGCTCAATCAGTACTTTCCAAATATACAGACTCAAGTTACTATAAGGAAAAAAACAATCAAACAAAGCAAGTTATTCTAAAATAAATGATAAAAATAATATAACCACTTCTCAGCTGACAAGCAATTTGTCTAATGAGATTGTTTTGGTACTATTATTAACACTTCTCACAGAGTTACTTTGTACTTCAGCTATAAACCTAATTTTTCAAGTGCTTATTTATTTGAAGCCAATGGAATTATTCAGTCACGGGGGGTTAGAAGTATCACTCGTTCACTAGCAATCTGTTTCCATATGAAAAATGCATGTCCCACATATTTTCTCAATAATAAATATTTTTTTTCCTTGTTTGTTTGTTTTCTTAAAATTACTTTTCTGCAGGCACCCACTGGCTTGCAGGAGTTATAACAAAGCTTTATGATACTCACGTTACAATAACATCTCCCATTGAATTTGGAGACATTTCCAAACTGGAGGAGCTGAATAATGTCTCATCAAAGAGAATCATTCCAACACACTTAGACTACAACATGTTACCTCAGAATTTTAAGAATAAGAAATGCAAGGTAAGGCAAAAATTACATAAAAGCTGTAAGATATGTTAAGTGTCTATTAGGAATATATTTTGTCCTGCTGATCCTTAATAATTTTTGAATGATCTACAGTTTCCAGAAGTGCTTTGCTGTGAGTTTTGGAGACGCAGCTGATCAGCAGTTGAAAGCAGCATGAACAGAGGCTTGGACTAGGGACTGGGTTCTGCTCTTGCCCCACGGCTCTCATGGGGTGATTTGTATACCAGGCACCATACAAAATAGAACATCAAAACCTTTCAGTTAGAAATCTCTCATTAGGGATGATTTTCTCATGGCCTCATTTCCTAGCGTCTCAGGAAATAGTTATCTTGGGCACTTACAGGCTGTACTGGGGTGGAAAGTACCCTTCAGCTGAAGCTTTGTGAAGAACCCGTGAAGATATTGGGCAAACAGAAGAGAAGTGAAACATGGGAGGCAGATTCAGATCACATTTTGAGTTCATAAAACCATAGAATCACCCTGGTTGGAAGGACCTTAAAGATCATCTAGTTCCAAGCCCCATGCTGTGGGCAGGGACACCTTCCATTAGACTAATTCCTCCTGTGCTAGTGTGGGAGATGTTTAAATATAAGCTTTTGGGACAAAGCAAATTTGAATGAAAAGCCAAAATTTATGTTTTGCCGCTGTCCTGTGAATGTTAATTAGTAAATGTTTTCATATGAGGTATATGAGGTAGTAAACTGACTCACCAGTTAAAGTTAACACAGGCTCTTTCATAAAATGTAAACATTACCCAGCTGTGGCAAGCACATCTCCTTCCACATGGAATTGTTTACTAACCACTACGGACTGCTGCCTAAGAAGAGACAAATACATTCTAATTTAATGGCATGGTCACTGAAGGAGGAATCCGAAAGTGAAGAGCTTTGACACTGCCAACTGTCTGTGAAAATGCTATAATTACACACAGAGCTTTTCTAAAACAAAGGAAGGATATTTTCATTTATAAATATATCATCTTCACTTACAGATGATCTACATCAGCAGAAATCCAAAAGACACTGCTGTTTCCATGTATCATTACTACAGGGATAACCCAAACCTTCCCACTGTAGATACCTGGACTGCTTTCTTTGACTTGTTCTTAAAAGGGAATGGTAAGAACAAATGTTTTCTCTTTGCATTTTACATTAGCTTATTATGCACAGAAAGAGTTAAGAAATGTGAACTGTGTGAAAACTCCTTGTTGAACTCCTTATTCATATGGCATTAGTGCGGGGGACTGGGAGTGTCAGGATGAATTCTAATGCCAAAGTAAACAAGAGCAAATACTAGGATGCCCTCTTCAGCCCTGCAACGAGACATTTTGATAAGCAGCTGCATCCTTTCAGCACGACTGCTCTTTGCAGGTTCTTGCTGTTCTTTACACATCTGTTAAAAAACCTATTCTCCCAGAAAAGACACTGATTTCGTTTCTTTCCATGAACACTCGGCAACCCCTGACTATTTGTTGATTCGGACGCGGATTTGCCCTTTGTCAAAACTTTTCCAACCTTGACTTGTGAACCTCAATAACAGACTGCTGCCCCCCAATAATTAATGTGTAAGCTATGATAGGGGAGGCATGTGTACACAGCTCCTCCAAGCAGATGCCGGGCAGCCGGGCTGGCTACCGCCCGCTCCTGTCCTGGGCAGGGCAGGTTCTTCTCTTTCAAGGATCTCAGCCAAGTGCAGGAAAAAGAGCATGAGAGGCACAGTCTCCAAGCTTCACCAATAGTTTAGTGTCTTCCCCTGTCTTGAAGCCAGCCCTGGGCAGCCCTTCAAAGAAGTCTGGACATGTTGATAAAGCCCTCCTGCACACACTCTGCCTGATGTGTTGTCTTAGTAGCAGGGTCCAAAGACCAAGGACAGGAGGGAGATTTTTATGAGTGGTGGGATGGAAGTTAACAACAGGACCTTGTTCACTTTATCCACTCCCATTTTTAGTGTTTTATTACTCCTTTGAGGAATAATATGTCATCCTAGTGATGATAACAGCAATGATGATTGATCAGCTTGAAAATTTTGAAAGAAAAGTGCCATTGCAGTAATCATGGGCTCACATCAGAGGTCCAGAAGTCAATTTGCTCACTGCCTTCTTTGGGCTGGGGCTCAGATCTTGTGTTCCTAGATCAGAGCAGGCCTAAGGCGCGTGCTTCAGTGATTTGCAGGATCTTGGCTTGTTTAGTATGAACTCTGAACATACAATAGTGGAAAAAAAGAAAAGAAGGCCAGGTTAGATGGGGCTTTGAGCGACCTGATCTAGTGGAAGATGTCTGTGCCTGTGGTGGTGGGGTTGGAACTTAATGATCTCTAAAGTCCTTTCCAACCCAAATCATTCTGTGATTTTATGATTAAATTAGAAAAGCATCTCCCATTTAACTGCAAATTATTAGCCACCTTCTATTTTCTGAGTGCTTGCCATGGCATAAATAGATAACTATGTTTGTTACATCAGAAATTTAGGTAAGAGGTGATGTGGAGGAAAAGGTTCAAAGGAGTCATTTTCACTTCTAATAAAGATATAGGACTGTTGTGCTGCTTGATTCAAATCCTGCAGTACTCTCACAGGGTTAATATCAGCTCAAAACAAGGGTTAGGGCACAGAGGGACAACTGTGGTGCCATCCCTGGAGTCTCCAAGGCTATATGCTGTACTCCTGAATCCAACAGGGCTATGTTATTGTTGGCCAAATGCCCAGTGTAGCTGACCAGGAGAGCAGGGTCTAATTGCACAGCGTGGAGCACAGGTGCCTTGCACTCAGAAACTGCTTTATGTGCTGGAGAGGGCTACAGACTGGAGCATTCAGCTTAATTACAACTATTAGTTATAATTAATGCTTAATTATAACTCTCAGTTTGCAACCAAAATGTTGGTCTTTACAATATTACGCTGTTGTGGTGGTGCTTATAAAGCAAAGTCACAGTTCGGGAGAACACTGGCTGTGATTGCTCTGCTCAGGCCTCTTCTCATTGCCTTACAAGAGGCTTTCATCTTCCCTTTCAGCTGGAAAGGTCAGAATGCTGTTTTGTAAAAGAAAGACGAAATTGAGCTGTCCTCCCATGGTCCTGGAAAATGAACATTCGGATAAAACAAGCACTGTGACTCAGTTATAAACTGTTTTATCTGTGTAACTGGCTGAATGATGTAGTTGCCTAAGTTCTTTATATAATCCTTCTTTGGTGTTTAAAAATTATACAGATTCCCTTCTGCTGAGACAAAAGAGAGATGACAACAGCGTGCTCCATTTAACAGAGTCCTTATTTAATTTTCTGGTAAAGTGATTGTTTTTCTAGCTGTGACCACAGACACGCAGTCATTTGCTGAGATGCTCAGATCTTGTTAGGCGGGTACATTTTCCTTCATTATTGGCCTTTCCTTAGATTTGGAGTCTGTTTCCACTACAGAATCATATCTCAGAATAGTATCTGAATCTCCGATATGAAAACAAATCCCAGCAAGAATGATAACCTCTTTGAATGTCACTTATGTAAGTTTGAGTCACTCAGCACAAAGAACTGCATTTGTGTTAAGAGGAATATAGGGTACGTGTTATGAAGGGATCATTCCCCTAAATGTGTGAGGTACCACCACAGTTATTTATGAATACAGTTTATCTCAGTGTCTTTTACATGGGTTTTCCTCTCAGTTGTCTGTGGATCCTGGTTTGATCATTTCCTAAGTTGGGAAGAACATGAAGATGACAAAAACATCCTATTTTTGTTCTATGAAGACATGAAGAAGGTAAATATGCTCTCTTCATATGGTTCAGAATGCATTACTTGTAAATTAGCATCATTAAAATATCAAAGAGGAAATTATAATGAAAAAGGAGGAAGAAGGAAAATATGAATGTATGTCTTTGGGCATATTTTGTATTTGCATAGAATTTTGTATTAGTGAACTAATTCTGACTGCACAAGTTATATAAATATCAAATCCTGTGAGAGTTACATTTCTTACATGCAAGAATGGGACTCATATAACATAATTTTCTCCAGACTACAAGGAAGAATTTTAAGTTCCTCTTTCTTGGATCTACAGAAAGACCAACCAAGGACACCTGTTGAGGGCCACACATAACTTGCTATGTCTGACATTTCCAGTGAAATTTTCAAAAAGTGATGTAAGACAACAGAACTACTCACAGCTTTGCGGTGCTTGTATTCCCAATAGACAAGAAAATTAAAGACTAAAAGGGTAGGAAAACAGTTTTGGTGAAAGGAAATTATGCAGACACCGCTTTGCTGTCCTTAAAAAAAAAAAAAAAAAAAAAAGAAAAATACCAACATACCTTAGCTTTCAGAGAATGAATTTTTGAGTGAATAGAAAACACTCTCCAGTGTTTCTAGTAAAATAGGTTTGTTCATTTTTTGGGAACAAAAAAATTCCAAGATGAGGAATATGAACAAACTATTTTTTATTCTGAGTCACTTGTTAGATCTTTAGATACAGCAATTCCACAATAAGCTACTTACACAGAAGCTGACCTTTGAGTATTTCTCTATTCCCAGTGAAATAATTCTGAGAGACAGGAGAACATTTTACCTGAACTGGGAGTAAAATTGGGAATATAACTGTGTTTGATATGACATACTCTGTATTTATTCATTTCTGTGAGTATGGGTATGAGGGGAATCAGGTTTACTGTACCTGTCATCTGCACAGTCCAATCACATATTTGGCTTGCTTGAAAGCAAATAAATGTGTGAAAAACTTGTTATGTAATAAAAAGGATCCTTTTCAAATTCGCTAAAAGTCTGATAATCAGCTTAGAAATATAAAAGCCTTATTTTTCTTGTACCTCAGGATCTCCCTAAGGTTGTAAAGAAAATTGCTTTGTTCTTGAGTTTAAACGTCAGTGACAAAGATATCCAAGACATCTGCACGAAGTCCTCATTCTCAGAGATGAAAAATGACACAGAAAAGGAGAACAGCGATCCCAGTCACACTGTGTGTGCTCTGACGTCCAACAGGAAGCTGATTTTCCGAAAAGGTAAGTTCCTTTGGGCTTAATACAGCAGAAGGAGTGGGAATCCAGACAGAGGCCGAGGGCCAGGTCTTTCCCTGAGTGTAGTGATGCTTTGGGTCAGCCCTGGGAAGCAATGACAGGATTGTTCAATTTGAAGCCCCCTTAAAAATGACTTTGTTTCTAAGTTCTCTGGCTGCAAAAGCAGACTTATATTAGAGAAGCACAGAGGAGCCGGAACAACCACCTGACTAACATTGCTCCAAGGAGTGGGAGCTATTGAGCTAAAAGGAAAGGTTCACTCAGCATTACTCTTTATTTAATGTGGGTTTTTTATCTAAAAGTTGACCACCTCGGTCTTTTACAACGTGTCTCCTCTGACACCACCTGCAAAGGTCACTTAGTTTACTAGAAAAATAAAGAGCGAGACACATTCCTTCTGAATAAGACTGCTCCTATCACCTCCTATCTTATGGAAGTATTCCTGAGAAAGGAATATGCTGACAATGACAACAACAAAAGAATGGACACAGGTAGCCTCCAGACCTTGACCAAGCTGGAATCCATGGGAAAATCTTCCACAGTGCTTAGTTCAGATGTGACTTTAAGATATCTGCAGGAGCTGTTTTCTGCTTCTGACATTTCAGAAGCTTCCTCAGATCTGGATAATAAGTAAAACCAAACCCATCATGTTTACATGGATTTTGGTTATATTTATTTAGTTAATTTTTGAGCAATAATTGACAGTTTGAAACCAAGAGTTTCAATTAACAAATAGGGAAATGGTACCTTCCATTAATTCAGAATGATTTTACCAATGAGCTGAAACAAATGCCAAAATACAATCTGTCAGTAAAAAAAAGAAAAAAAAACAGATACATTTTTCTAAGTCAGTGAACTTTGATGAAGATATGTTGAAAATTTTGAAAAATCCCAGCAGTTTCACTTCCAAGGGCGTGCAGGAATAGGACAAGGGGGAATGACTTTAAACTGAAAGAGGGAAGGGAAGAAATTCTTTACAGTAGGGGTAATGAGGCACTGGAACAGGTCCCTTCCAACCCAAACCATTCTATGATTCCATGATTTCCTCTACGGCCTGTGAAGAAACCCAAGCAGAGACCTTTAACTACATACATAAGGTGTGGCAAGATGTCTCCCTGCCAAGATGACCAGGAGCTCTAATTTCACCTTGGAAACCTTCTGCTCTTCATCCACCATTTTTGTTGGCACTAATCAACCCAGAGGCTGAGGGTTTAACAGCCTTTATGGATGACAATCCAGCTGCTTCCACCAGAGTCTCGCCAGATCAATAAGACAACTCACAATCATAACCTACCACAGAGACCGTGGTTGAGAATATGTTAATAATCTGTGCCAACTGCAACATGAACAAAACTGGGCTGCCTTTAAATACTTTTTTGCTTCAAATATTGCTAGCCTCACTGTTCTTTCTGTTCCTGCTTTCCTAGGTGCTGTTGGTGACTGGAAGAACCATTTCACTCCAAAGCAGAATAGGAGGTTTGAGGAGATGTTTGATGAGAAAATGAAACTCAGCAAGATGGCAAAATGTTTCATCTATGAAGTTTGACTCCACATGAAGAACAATACACAGTTATCAACAAATGTACATAGAGCGACCGGCGGAAATTCTGAATGGGCACTCCCATTTGGTTTGTAATGCTTCCAATAGAAAGGATTGTAAACATGAGATTTTGAGGACAGGAAAATTCTGACACAATGCCAGAGCTGAACTCAATTCTCAGTGGGCAGATGTATACGGTTTTACAGAGTCACGTGTCAGACCCATTTTTTGACAACAAAATTTACTTCATCATTTATTTATGGGTTTTTTGCTCCAAGGGGATATGAACAGACTTCTTAGATCTGAATCAGGAATTTTACCCATGATATTATGGGGGGGAAAAAAAAAAAGAAGAAACTTGTAAGAAACAAGATAGAAAAAGCCTAAAAAAATTTCATAAGAAAATGACCAAAATTTTGACCCCAGACTCACTCCTTCTGTAATACACCATGATTCATGAACTGCCTATCTTACTGGACATTGTTATTGACACTGAAGTTGAAAACTGCAGCTGTGTATTGGACAATCCATAGTGAAGTCTGTTTACAAAAATGTTTCTTTTTTTTTACAACATGTAGTTCTTTGATGTAACTTATTTCTGGGTTAGGTACTGTATAGTGTTTGTATTTTAATTGCAACTGATATAAATCCAAATAAATTTCTGCAGCATATGTTGGGCAATTATAAAAGTGATTTTTTTCCATTTGACTTTCTTTCTGCAAAAGGTCTGTTCCCAGTGTTTTGGTGAGAACCGTTTTCCTTCACAGTCCTTGTGCAATAGAATTCAACAGCCCCACTGTGGTAAACAAACCACGACTCAGAGACAGCTTAATCCAAACACAACTTATTTTTTTACCCTGCCCTGATAAGGTAGATTTTCCAATAATCAGCTGCCTGTGTTCACATCTGAGAGACCGTTCTAAGAAATCAGTGGAGATTTTTCTTCTGATTTATCCCACGATGTGGCTTTTGTGTCCTCACCTTTGCTTGGAAGCCTGGCTTTAAGGACTCTTCTCCCCAGACTAGTTTTCCCCAACCATACAGTTAGGAGGCTGAAAAGCTGAGGTATTGCCTTATTTAGTGAAATACTAATCTCTCTCCAGCCACACACTTCACACTTGCCACACAGTCCTTTCATTTCATACCTGGCCTGTGCAAGATGACATCAACACCTACTGATTTTGCATCTCCATAACTGGCGCTGAAGTTATGTGCTGGAGAGACCAAGAGAAAGCCTGTTTGGCCACAGTCCCTTGCCATTTACCATTCAACACAACTTAAGGGAGATGCTGCCCTTAGCACTGCTTTTTGCAAATGACCCACTTGGAAATTAGAATTTAGATATGTTACTTTGCTCCTCTCACATTAAAATCATTCTCTCTCCCTCCAAAATGCCACAGAACACTGCTGCCCTCCTTTCAGTGTTATTATTCCACTATTAATAAATGGCAAGAAATCAGCTAATGAAGATGCTTGAACATTTTACTGAAAGACTTATTTCTTTCTGCCCCTCTGAGTATGGAAAAAGCCAAAGGGTCCTTGGGCAAATGAAGTTTGCAAGCGAGTTTAACTGCATTAAGACTGGTGGAAGCAGCGTTTACATGTATATTCACAATATGAAACTGTGTGTGAAGGGACAGGATGAGGGCATGCCTCATGGATCAACGGGGGTTTAAGAATACACTCCTGAAAACTGGCTGAGGGGATTATATTGGACTCTAACATAGCAAGTGTTTTGCCAGCTGACCTCTAGGACTGCATTGCAGACTTAAAATGACCTCCAAAATAAAGCTCTGCTCAGTAACACTTCACACAAATACAGCACTTTTAGTCTGAAAATGCAGTTTTACTCAAGCTTTGCTCAATGCAAGCACACCTCAATACAGCACTCTGCCTGAGGCAGAGTGCAGCAACTGGTTGGTAGCGATTAAAAGCTTCCGCTAGGAAAACTACAGGGTAGCAGGTCCATCCTGCACAGGCACAGCCTGGTGCAGCAGCAGAGAGCTGCGTCAGAGGTCCAGAAACCCAGGTTGGGCACTGTTCCTAAAGGGTGGGGGTTACGTGATGCTATTGGCAACCAAGGTTTCTGAGCAGTTGCTACACCTACCGTTTCTTTCATCCTCCTTTCTCTGGCTCTCCCCACTGTGCCGCTGCTCCCCCTCTCCTTCACATGACTGTAACAGAGGGATTCAAAAGGAATGTTTCAAAGAATTGTCAGTTCCACAAATCATTCTGGCAGGTTGTGGAGATGTTAAAGAACTTTCAAAACTTCCATAGGAAGATGTTGTACAAATGTCTCCTCCCCTCTCTGTTTTTCTTTCTTTTTTCCTATGGCAGCTAAAATGTTTGCAGAGGGTGACATTTCCGCCCTACAAAATAAAAAGACACTGATCCAAAATGTACCTAGAGCACAGCAATACTGGGTTTGGAAGAAATAAAGCCCTGTGCAATCTCTACTACAGGGAAGTGCTTACATTACTGCTTTCCTACTCTGGTAGTATATTTTTCCGTCTTGAGTCAGGGCCCTTCTCAAGACTGATTTAAGTAGAAAGGACAGGATTAAACATTTACTCCATCAGAGCTGAGACATGGGGCTTCTACCTGCTCTTGTTGAAGTTAACCTGCTTTGCTTGCTACCCAGGCTTATCTGACCTTTGGATCAGATAAAAAGAAAGCAGAGCATTTGGAGGGCTAGAACTCTTGTGAGAGGAACACCTGAATTCCAGGCCTTACTTTATGAACCTCTTCCCTGAAAACATCACACAATTATCTTCTAAAGCAGCCCTCAGAGAAGAAAAGGTGCTCAGGTAAACATCCCAGCAATCTGAATTTAAGTCATATTAGTTCTGATACAATGAGTGATGCCTAAAGCAGTTTCTTGGAGGAAAACAATGACTAGGGGAAAAGTCACCAAATAGCTTCAGGAACACCTGAAGATGTGCAGAAGATGAAAATTAGGCAAGGGAAGTGGGGAGAGGAGGCAGGGGAAGGAATCTGAGCTAGTTCTGTTAATCTTTGAAGCCAGAAGTCATGTGAATACAGAAGACTCAGGTCAGTAAATCAGTTGGTGGGTTTCTTCAGTGGGTCTGAGTAGAGACGCTCAAAGGATCAAAACAAGGGTTTGCTTGTAACCAGCTGTCAGATGGAAAGGTAAAGGTGGAGGATAAGAAGGAATTTCTGTGGGGTTTGGTTCATGATCAGCTGATGAGAGAGAAAGGACAGTCACAGATCACAGACAAAGAGCCAAGAGCACTCCTGCTGCACAGACTCAGTGGGGATGGGACAGGAGGGATCATGCCTGATGGAAAGGGCCGAGTCTGTCAGTGAAGGCAATCACTGAAAGACCATGTTCAGAAAGGGGGAAAGAGGACTGAATGGTTGTATCACTCTATCACCAGTTCCAACCTCATAGATGACAACAATTGTCCCTTTTTCAAGGGACCAGAAACCAGATAATTGTGCAGCAACTTCTCTGTTAACTTTGATGGGAGACAGTCCTCCCCTGTTACTGAATCCGTTTACCTGTCCTGCCTACCAGAGACGATAAACTGTTTGGACAGACTTAGGGGGTGTGTGGTGAGACATTGCTCTTACTGAGATCCCACAGAAGAAGCTTCTCCTGGGCCAAGCAGGGAGGAGCAACAGCACCTCATGGCCCCAAAAGGAAGCGAGTGGGAGCACCCACCCAACAGCTGCTTGAGAGATAAAACAGAAACAAAAAAGCATGAAGTCACCAATTACACTGCCGTGCCTCCCTTGGGCCTTTTTCCAATCTGATCCTGCAGGCCAATGATAGGTGGAAGAAACAGCCGTCATGGAAACACCTGCAACCCCACAGGACCAGAGACATCCACTCCTGGGTGGGCTCTGCAGCCACCCAGGCTTTGCGCCCGTAGAAAGGGAAGCAGCACTGCCTCGGAAAGGAACAGGAATGTTTGTTCTTCACTGACATCTATTGACTGTAGTGCTCTAAATGCAAAGCTTGCAGAGTTTCAAAGGCTGCTGCAGGGCTCAAAAGCAGAAGCAGACTCTGAAGGGAATCAGCCACAGGTTTGAGGGGAGCAGGTCTTTCCCTGGGTACTTGATGCACAGCTTGCTTATGAAGTCCTTCAGATCTGAACACCAGTGTCTGCAAGGATCATAGGATCATTACATCATAGAGTCCCCTGGGTTGGAAGGGACCTTAAAGATTATCTTGTTCCAACCTCCCTGCCATCAGCAGGGACACTGTTCACTGGACCAGGTTGCTCAGAGCCCCATCCAACCTGAACTTAAACACATCCAGCAATGGGGCATCCACAGCTTCTCTGGGCAACCTGTGCAAGTGCCTCAACACACACACAGTAAAGAACTTCTTCCTAATATTTAATCTAAACCTAAACCTACTCTCTGTCAGTTTTAAGCCATTCCCCCTTGTCCAGTCGCTCCAGGCCATTGTAAATAGTCCCTCTCCATCTCTCTTGTGGGCACCCTTCAGGTACTGGAAGGCCATAATTGGGTCACGCCAAAGCCTTCTCTTCTCCAGGCTAAACAATCCCAATGCTCTCAGCCTTTCCTCACAGGAGAAGTGCTCCATTCCTTTAACCAACTTGGTGGTCTCCTCTGGACTCACTCCAACAGGTCACTGTCCTTCCTGTGCTGGGGACCCCAGAGCTGGATGCAGCACTGCAGGTGGGGTCTCACCAAATGTACCCAGGATGTACCCACGAACGATTGACCTGAGAATCTACCAGCAGCCACAGTAGAGACAGGATGATTGTACAGATGATGGCATTCATAGGTAAGCAAATGTTGACAGGAGTAATAAAAGCAGAATTTCCTTTTCTGCCTGAAAAGCCTTTCACTAAAACAAAGGATAACGGTGGTTTGCTGTTCTCTGTAATTTCTGACCTTAGTAAACCACTTAGACCTATCCATCAGGCAGGAAGGCATCCCTGTCCTGCTCAAACTGCAGTTAGTTGCCTAGCTACTTCAGAAGGATGAGGAATTAATCAGTTTACAGCATTGCCTACTGGCTGAGTTAAGGATTTACCTAAATTACAACTAAAAAAAAAAAAGGTACACCAGGACTTCATTGTCAGATAAATAAAATGCAATACAGAGCTAGGTCATATATCTCTGTGTTATCCAAGCTCTGACACCAGTGACAGCAGCTTAATTGGAGCAGCCCAGACTCAAATTCCCCTCCTTATCAGCAGGGGCAGCAGTACAGAGGCACTGCAAGGCACAGATCCAGTTAGTTCTCCACATGGCCACGCACCTGAAACTTTTACCCTAAAATCCCCTGGCTCCCATTACAAATCAAATGTGTACTTTCTATAAACAAAGTTCACACAGACACAAGGGTGTTGATATACTGATGTGCCAAGTCAGGACTAGGGGCATGTTTGTGAGTTATCAGAACTACTGCCCATAAAACCCGTCCGTATTCCACGTCTGGAGCACGTGTAGCTCCACGTCCTTTAAGAGGCAGCACTCAGAATGGAATGAATCCAAAGGTAGCTCATGATAAGTATTTGGAAGATATCTTTACGTTCACTAAGTGAAATGAATGGCAGTGTTTTGTATTTGTCTAAATCAGATTACTTCATCCCATTCTCCAGCTTTTTAGACCCAGCTTCACTTAATCAATTGAACCACTTCAGTTGGACCTCAATGCTCAAAAGGATCAGTGAGTGGTGATGCACCCCCTTCCAACCTGGGTCTGAGCTGCTGTGTAACCAGGAAAAAAAGGTGGGAGAGTAAAAATAGTCAAAATCTTACACGGATTGTACAAGCAATAAAAGGTTGTGCAACTATAACCTTAGTTAAAAGTTACACCCCTGGAGAGACTATCTCCATGTTTAATACAAGAACAATCATACTGGTGAAGATGTATGTCAATTTAGCCCAGAAACTTGCCTGCAAAATATGTAAACAACCTGGAAAAGCATGGAATTTTCCCAAATGTTCTATCAACATGAGTACATTTTGTCAAAGAGCTTCCTAAGCAATTTACTGTATTCATCTGATGTCATCATACTCTTACAAAGTTCTCTGTGCACTTTTGCCCTGTTTTCAATGAATTTTTAAGATTAGATGACTAATTCCTATTGATAATAGTAATGTCGTGTCCTGATTTTCTGTGTCAAGGCTACACATTGATGTATAATGAACCACTAACACACATTGTGAAATACAAACAAAATGCAGTTGGGTGTTACCCATACAAGAAATAAGGGGTAGAAACCAAGGTTCAGAAGCAGAGGAACTGTATCAGGTGTCAGACTCATGAAACACGTGGCCAAAGCCTGCTTTAAGTGTGCTGAGGTTCATTAAATGTCTGTAAGCCATGCCCAACTTTGGAAATCCATGAGCTGCAAACGTTTTGATGACACAGGAAAACTGGAAAGCACTACCAAATACATCATGGCAAATTTATATTCCTCTGTTTTTGGTCACCACTACTTTCTTCAGTGGTCTTTCCATAGCTTCCCATCCTTAATTTTACAGATATCTCAACACAACTCCCTTCCGTCATCCTTATTTCAAAGTGAAGAATTCTGACTTGGCTACTGCTCCCACTGAGCCTGATCCATTTCTCCAATCATCCATTTTAACCTCCCACAACCTTTTTGAGTGCTACAACCTTTTCAACACATAAGAAACAAAACACACGGTATTCGAGGTACCTGCAAATCACTATATAAGTGAAATAATTATTTTTATCCTATTTGTTATGTATTCTTTCTGTAAGAATTCCTAAAACTCAGTCTACTTTTTTAACTGCTAGCACACACTTCAAACCACTGGGTATTTTTCTGAATTATAACTGCTCATAGAAAATGGACATCTTTATATATATGACATTAGGATTGTGTTTCTATTAAGCTTACCTTATTAAGCTTTTCTTATATGTAAATCTTCAGTTTCCTCAGCCCCACTCTTCAATAACCTGAATGATTTGGTATCATTGCCTCCGCACTGCACACTGCTCATTCCCTTGAACACCTATTTTTATAAATAATTAAGAAGTCCTTCCATTTGCAAGATGAAAATAATGGCATCTCTTCTAGGGGAAGTGGTCTGTCACGCTACAGAGGTGTGGGAGCTACAGATCTGGGACTGCTCCCAGTTTCTCTTTCCTCCAATATCTCTAGAGCAGTGGGAATGCTCTATCGAACCAGAGCCACATAAAAAAACATACCTAGGATCAGAAATGGGAATAGACAAATCTGTTCCAGAACAAGAGAGAGAAACAAACCTACTATCCAAAAATTTTTCAGTCAAGTGCATTAGTGACAAGTGTTTCTAACTTATTTTTGTATCAGTTTCATACATAATAGTGTTTTTCTTGCACACAGTGTTATTGCTCTTAGTAGTGGTGACATTTAGGATGATTGGTCCTGCTGGGTGTAACTAGACTCATTTGGAGTTATTTCTGGAAAAAGGAAACAGTGATTTAAGACCACACAAACAAAAAAAATAATTAAAACCAAAAACCTTCCCACACCAGCTCTGGTAAAACTAGTTACCTAATGTGTGCTCAAGGTTTAAAAGTATTAAGACCTTGAAATCACCAAGTACCAAAAAATATCTCTGACTTCAAAAGGTTGAGATATATGTGATTTGTATTGATGTGAAATGAACTAACGTCAGAACTTGTTGCATCACCCTACAGGAACTGGAGAGAAACATACACTGAACAGGAGAAAGATGAGATAAAAATAAATTAATGGAGTCAGAAGCAGGTGAAGGGCTAACCTCTTGTGTCAAAGTTAGCAAATATAATGACACAGTCACTGTCTGGATATTCTTCCCTCTCCTCAACTCTCCTGGCAAGAGCCACCAAGCACCCAAAAGGCAGGAAAGATCTCACAGGCCCAACCACAACAAGAATCTCTCCAAAACACTCCTGCCAAATAATTCTCAGTGTGTTCTGCTCAAATTTACAGGATCGTCTTTCTACAGAAATACTGGGTTGGCTTTGACAGCTCATTAAACAGAGAGATGAATCCCACCTTTTCACAAACCTGGACACAAAACACATAGCACTGTGAAACCAGCTATTTGAAAACATGGAACACAGGCAAGTGAAGAAGTATATTCAAGAGGGTATAACCACATTCAAAACACTCAAGATTTGCCTCCAAGACCAGAATGAGACAAAGATTTTGAGTAACTGTGTGTGCATGTGATTAATTTGGGCATTAAATTTGTCCACTTTCATCGGTATAATCCATTCGTGTGGCACGTGAATGTGGAAGCATGTTTTACAGTACAGACACTCATCACAAACCACCCCACAGCCATTCTCTACCCAAAAGACTACAGAAAGCTGTTTATTTAAAATTTCAGGTAATCAGTTATTTTTTTCATAATAGCTTCTTACAAATTATCACAAATTTCCTTTTTTCAGTTTCACATAATCATGATAAAACAGCCCACATTAGTTGAGATTTTCTTTGGAATATACTAGGCATTTTGAAGTCATTTTGAAGTTAAAAAAAAACCCCACAAGTGCTCACATGACTAAAACAGATTATTTCAAAATTAGCCCAGTATAACAAAAGTGACCACTGAAATCTACCGATTGAACTAAACCCCTCTAATCAAAGGCAATCACGGTGCCATGACATGAACTGAAACAGCAGACAGTGGCAAAAAAACACTACACATCTGAAGCCAGCTTGGGACTTGGGATTTGACCTTTAAGGTGACAGAGTTATCCTCATCTTCTCTGCCTCTGTGACCTGACCCCTCAATCCTTCATATGATTGAGGATCTTCCATAAATTCAAGGGGAGTAATCTGAACCTTTCAGGCAGCAGATCATGCATGTCCCACATCCTCAAACAGGCTTTATGCTGTAAGTAAGTCTCTAGAGCTCTTTTACTCTTCATATTCTTCCCAATGTTCTTCTAAACAAGAATTTATCACAGTCAAAACATTTATATATCAGCTACTATTTCTTTCTGCTCGTTACCAATGCTCATATGAAGGTGTTTCTGTACTTGTTTTTGATACATTTAGAATTTTTGGGTGCAGCCCCGAAGTACATGCAGCACATTCAGCAAGCAGCTGAAACACTGGAAGAGCTCTTGACTCCAACAGTAAGCTACAAACAGTACTGCCAACTCATATTGCTAATATAATTGCACTTCCTCATGCTTATGCTTTCTCTAACATAAATGACACGGGGATCAAGTTCATCACAGTCACCTTGTTTAAAGTTATCTATTCGCAGGCAATTGCTCCTGCAATCGAAGTCATCAAGTTAATGATGACAAGTTGAAGTAACCAAAAACTTGCCCAATTTCTGTATGATATTATCAAACCTGAATAGTTTATCCAATTTGGACTTTTGAAGCTTTACAACATAGTCTGTACAACTAAAATAATTCATGGGCCCATGCCAAAGTCCGCAGTTCTATCCAAAATGTGGCTGCCCTATTATCAAAGCGCATGGGATTTATCCAGAGCCCTAAAACCTGACAGAAATTACTTCAATGATAACTTAGAGCTGGTTAGTGTAGTAAGCAATTCATCTATTAATCCTGATAACCCTGTTAACTGTAGATTGGACTGAAATTCTTTTACTGCCTTAATTTGGCTTTGTGAAAGGAAGTTAATCAGAGGCCAATATATTGAGTGATATTATATTGGGAGTTTCTATTTAGCAAGGAAACAAAATAAAATGACAAGCCATTATCACTCACCTCAGTAGCAACTGCCTGTGCACCACAGGTATTTTTTATTTTTTAGCAGAGCCCAAGACAGAACTTGATTCACTGATAAATACTATTGTATTTGCATTGTACAATACAAATTCTATTTTTCACAAATACAAACATATAAACCAGCTTTAACATGCTAAAAGCAGTCTGTACAAATATTTTATATAAACCCACAATCAACTATGTTTTGGGTTTTGGGGTTTTTTTAAACAGCAGATACTTTTCCATACAGTAAACTTAGAGAGTTTTGCTTGGCTTTAACTCATTAGTGGTAGTCATAAAGTTTTCATAGAAAGAAACTGAGTTTCTGCAAGGACGTCAAAGTCAATGGGGAACTTAACTCCCAATTTGGCAAATTATTTGGGTATATTAATTTAAGCACTTCAATAACACCCAATATAAACAGACTCAATGATAAGAGGCACAATTCCAAATGTGATTTAATTATTTATGAGCTCAAAATTGAACACATGCTTAAGTGCTTTTCTTAACTAATATTAATATTAACTGGTTTTCCAGGAACTGTACTGTGTTTTAAAAATACAGGAAGAAGTCTGATAGTATTTACACCTCACCTCTCCAGCATATGTTAAAACTCTGCCTTAACAGCAACAAATTCTGTAAAATGCAACAACATCACACTGACATTTGGTAGAAGAAACAAAAACCACGAGCAAAACTGACAGATTTTTTTTCTTTAAAATTTAAATTACAAACTCTCAAGTCATGCAAAATCATTGATCCCCGAAAACGTTCTGATTATGATATAAAGACACACCACTCCCGGAGGAGAGGTGTGATGATTAGGAGGAGATTTACAGTAGATTTGCTACCTTTTGCAACATTCCTTCCATTGCTTATAAATGGCTTTTAAAATAATCATGAATATGATCATATTTTCAGCATACAATCATGAATATCAGCACTTGAAGTGGGACCTTAAATTAGAGGGAAACTTTTTTTAACTCTACTTTTGATGTAAAACTTGAGAGCTCTCCTTTGGGATTTACTGAAGGAGGAAGAGGAGATGTAGAAAAGCAGGAATGACCAACGGTGTTACTCCTTTTTCATTAGTTCCTTATTTCCTCTCCGGCAGTTCTCATTTCCCCCCATTTCCTTTTCTGTCGAACTCATTTTTTCCATTTGCTTCCTCGCAGAGTTCACTTTTTCTAACAACAGGAATATGTGTTCTGCGAACTCCCGCACGGCTCCACAGCCACCGCTGCTCTTACAAATGTAACCAGCAGCCTTCTGAGCAGCTGCGCAAGCATCAGCAGGCACACCACTCATGCCTGCTTGCTTCAGGCATTCCACATCGGACTCTTCATTTCCTATTAGGGAAGACGACAGACAAGGCAAAATATCACAGAGGGGAAAGGCTGAGCAAACTCAGTATTTTTCTGTGCGCGCGTTAATCCGGTTTGGTTTTTTGGTGAAATTAGTATTTTTGCCAAAACGTTCATCTCAGCAGCTCAACAGCACTTTGCATATATGAGTCAGTTGTCAGGAAATCTTAGTGATCCATGTAGGGGCTGATCACACTTCACAACCTTCAAGCAAGAGAAAGGTACTTCTAAGAGTAGTAAAATTATGTAAGCAACTGAATAAGCATTTGCAGGACTTTGAACTTAATCTGTCACTGAAATACAATTTAGCGCAGAATCATACTGGCTTTCGTTTCAACCTGTCCATTTCTGTTTCCCTTTCTGAACATAATCGATACAATATTCATCTGAAACGAACTAGAATCAGTTCAAAATTGTCAGCTGTAAGTGTATGCTTGTGTGGTATTAAAAGCTTTCATAAATCCCATTAGAAAAACAGCTAAGACTTCCCTTACCAAATTACACACTGATTCATCAATGCCTTTACCATTTAGATGGCACCCTAACAAGCCTTAAAATATATGCCTGCTTTTGGTGATTGCATGCTGCAATTTGCACATCAATCCCATTAAGTTCAGTGTATTGACAAAGAGAAAAGTGTTTTTAAGCTCAGCAGCACTATGAACTTTGTATTTGTCTATACTATATGAAGTTTTACTACCAACAAAAGAGGAACTTACCTAAGTAAGCAACTTCTTTCCAGCTCAGACCCATGTCTTCTTGCCAGTCCTTCAGAACCTGTAATTTATTTGTTGCACTAATCTTTGCTACACATCCCAGCTGCATGGCTGACAGTGTTTTTGAACAATCTCTTTCGGAGATGAGTCGAACCTATGAAAATAAAATCAACTTAGAACAAATTCTACATACAAAGAAATCAGACACGTAAGTTGATTTACTATAAGAAAAAAGTAGTTTTGCTCGTAGAAGCTCTCTCAGGTATCAGAAAAGTATTGAATAACCAGTTTCTTCAATCAGAACTCGGAGCACAAGTGATGAGCATCCAAACCCACACCACATTCTTGAAGTTGCTCTGGGAAAGTAAAACACCATTCTGTAGCTCTCCCTGATATTAAAAAAAGAAATTTACATTTTCCTTTTTAAATGCAACATGTACCAAATAAAATACTGGATATCACAGTACAGTGCCATGTTGACTATCTAGTGCAGCATCATCTAATTAACTATGGAATAAGAGAATTCCCAAGGAGGATTTCTGTAATATTTGTAGTAGAACATTATGAAGTATTTTCCTTGACTCCTCTCCTTAATAACATAGTCTTATTCACAGTAGCACTTCAGAGCACCAAAAGAACACTAAATGACTGAAGTAGCACAGCACATTTATCTCTGGAAGTTCATTCCAAAACTGAAATTTCAGAAATTATATACAAGGGAAGCTGAAACCAGAACATTAGTGCAGCAAGGTTTTTAGAAATGTCAGATGCAACTCCTCCAAGTTTTCTTGTCCAAAATGTGGACAAACTTATCTTCCCTAAATGCTTTTAAATACTAACAAACACTTGGCCTTGATTTTAAGTACAGAATGAACAAAGCAAGACTATCAGGAAGATATACTAAAAATAATTGAAATGCAGCACAAAAAACCTGGAGGTTTTTAATGAAATGTTCAAAGTCAAAGCCAGTATGGAAACAGGCTCCCATGGGCAACAAAACAATGATTACAAGCTTCCTACCCCTTTTGCCTTACAGAAAATGAAGCTGAGGGAGTGCTGAAAAACCACCTACTCCATTTCACAGCCCCAAGGCAACAGCTGCAAAGTAAGTCATGGAAGTCTCAACTAGCCTGTTATAAAAAAATTCTACAATACAGACTCCAAAAACGTACCTGAAGAAGTCTACTTGGGGTACAGCTACCTTTGTTTCCATCTGCATCAGAACTGAGTTAAGGCTCTTTGAAGGCAGTCTAAATCTGAACTTAGTTCTTACCCAAAATAAAAAAAAAAATCTTCTAGCTATATCAAAGGCAGCAGCACAGACAGAAAACAGCCAGGAGGCTAATTTGACATAAATGCAAGCAAAGATTCAGATCAGCAGAATTTAGTAGTAGTACTAACAATGATAATAATAAAAGTAGCCATGTTACAGTCTGTGTTGGTTTAGCTTTTCATTTACACAGGATTCTTACATCTTCAAAGCACATAAGCTATGGTCAAAACAATTATGCAGACAAAAGTGTTTGGGGTTTGTTTCCCCCTCCCTTTGAAACAATCAAGGGTGATCTACGACAAACCAACCAATTCGCCTAGAAATTTCTTCCTCTTCTGTTGTCAAAAGGTAACAACATATCCCTGCTTGATGAAGTTGACTTGTAATTAATGAGTGGCTAGACTACATAGAATATGACTGGTGCTAGCCAAGCACCATAAAAATTTCTTCCTGCATTTTTCCATGACAAAAATACTGAGAGAATTAGGATTGTTCAGCCTAGAGAAGAGAAGGCTTAGGGGTAACCTAATTGCAGGCTTTCAGTACCTGAAGGGTGCCTACAAGAAAGATGGAGAGAAACTATTTACAAGAGCACGTAGCGACAGGACAAGGGAGAATGGCTTCATAGTGACAGAGAGTAGGTTTAATTAGATATTAGGAAGAAATTCTTTACTGTGAGGGGGCTGAAGCACTGGAATAGGTTGCCCAGAGAAGCTGTGGATGCCCCATCCCTGGAATTGCTCAAGGCCAGGTTGGATGGGGCTCTGAGCAACCTGGTCTAGCGGAAGGTGTCCCTGCACATTGCACGGGGGTTGGAACAAGATGATCTTTAAGGTCCCTTCCAACCCAGACATTCTGTGATTCAGAGGAATATGCTGCAGCTACTGTGATTGAGATTTCTCAAAACACTTATTTTCCAGTAAGGGATCTGAGAACAACATTTGTCCCAACCAATACATTATGCCACTTGATCGATCACAAGTACCGTGAAGAAACTTCAAGTTATATGCTGCAAGAATACAAGTTTTTAGAATCTTTTAATGTCCAGGTTACACAAGACATAAAACTTCACACTTCAGAACAACACCTACCTGGATTCCTCTTTTCTTTAACAGATCAATGCCGACAATATCTCTATAATCATAGGAGACCATTTCCTTGTGATCTTCTGTCACATAAATGCGACCATTGGTCAGGCATCCTTCAATACTGCAAACCAACAGCTTCACCTCCTTCAGTGGCTCTTTGCCAAAATACCCAAAGCTAGACAAAGAAGTTATCTTTTTAGGATGGAAGTTTTCGCACACTCCAAAACCAAATATTTGAAATACAATTGTGATCTTCAGACAGAAGAATCAGCTTTGAAATTCTTCCTTTCTAATGTCTTTTCCCAACATTGTAACTTCCCAACTATATTCTCCCTCTTCAAAGAAACAAATAGAACAATCCAAAAGACAGCTCAGTTGCATTGTCCATTTAAAAACTAGGATAAAATTTATTTCCTTAGCGTAGAAGTTTACATACTGTAGCATTTTAGGGGGCAAAACTAAAATGGAATAAAGGATGAAAAATGCACTGAAAATATACTCCAATCCCACCCATTGTTTCCTTAGAGAAGTGCAGAGTAGCTGCAAAGAAAAGGCAGCTAACAAGATGAAATCAGCTCATGCCTTCTGCACAAACACTCTCATTCCTGTGCATCAGTGTGGTCCAGACCATGGAAGTCTGGGACACCTCAGCTGGAAAAGCCAGACATGATGCTAACATTGCTGTAGTGGGGCTTACACATTTCACCAAGCTGAACTTTAAGAAAAACCCCAAACAAACAAAAAATTCCAAACAACCCACAATGTAACAAAGGTAATTCAGTTAATTTCAATAGAGATAGGAAAAAAACTATGGGTAGAAATAGAGCTGCCCAATTATCTTTGATCTTGACTACTTACATTACATACATTATGAATTCACGTGACCACACTCTGAAACAACGAGCACTATCAAAGAAATAAAGGAATAAAAAGTGCTTTTACCTCAATACTCTCTGCTCTGCAATAGGCCAGTCAATGTCTATATCAATATCCACACTGTGCTCTGCACGCATTTCATAGTAGGCCATTTTACCACCCTAAATGAAATAGAACCCATTCAAATTTTCTGCTTGGCTTAACACAAATACAAAACCGTACAATTCAGCACCATGTAATGAAAGCCAAATGTCTGGTTACACAGTGGACACAGTAGATTATACAAAAGTGAACCATCAGTGACACAGAACTAAAAATTTGAAGGAACCTGCTGCAGGCAAGGGTTAATAAGTATTTTCGTTTTACAACTAGAGAAAGTGTGTGAGGTGTTACGCATTGTAAGTAATTACATCACATTAATTTCCCTAGATCTCTTAATCAGCAAAATAGTAACACCTTTAGCATTTACTTAGTAAGATTATGAATAAGTCTTTGTTTAGATGTAAAACAATAAATAATTTCTATTGGAAAAATACCCACCACACCCCAATGCTGTTCTGCATTACTACATTGGGATGTAAACATGAGGAAAGGGGAAAAGACCGTTAAAATTACAGTACAAAATTGGCATAAGAATAAACTGGCTGAAAATACAAATTTATAGATTATGACAAGGCTATGCCTCTACATGAAACTCAGTTTCACACTAAAATGAATTATAAGATATGCTGGTAAACTGATGTGAAACTCAATACTTTTAGGGTTATAGGGATATATTGCACTGTATTATTTGTATAAATTTGTTTGTTGTGGAGGATGCTGTAACTGGAACTGCCCTAGCTACAGGTTGCCCTGCTAAGTTACAAATACTAGGCAAACTGTTCTGAGGACAAAGTGTTGTTATTTCACATTGACTGCATCAGAAATCAAAATACAGTATTGAATTCAGACCTCTACAACAAGAGTAAAATATGTATAGCTCTAAAGAGCAGGAGAAACAGAAGCACAAACCTGCAAGTAGCCTTTCTCAATCAAATGTCTCTTGGCAAAATAAAATGAGCCATTTTCATACAGCTCCCCAGGCCAGTCTTGCCTCCGGTACCGTTTTGCTGGATTCAGGTTTTGGGGCTCTGTCATCTTGTTTTCTGTTAACAGAGAAAAAAAAAAGACAAAGTAAGTTTTACAGAATCCCTGTTCAGAGTCACGTAACTTTCCAAATAGTTTTCCGTTGAAAAATTAAGGGCGCAATTCAGTCACCAACTTCTTTCTTTATTGCCTCGTGTTGCTTAGCTTTATAAAGAATCACAGAGTAGTTAGGGTTGGAAGGGACCTTAAAGATCATCTTGTTCCAACACCCCTGCCATGGGCAGGGACACCTTCCACCAGACCAGGCTGCTCAGAACTCCACCCAACCTGGCCTTGAACGCTGCCAGGGTTGGGGAGTCCACAGCTTCTCTGGGGAATCACTGAACTGCTTCTCTTTCTTGGATCTGTGGATAACAAACTGGAGGACTACTCTGGATGTCTAGCAGAGAAAAAGGAAATTTTTCATTCCAACTTTAGCAAAAAACAAAAACAAACACACAAAACCATAAACAAACAAAAAACCCAACAAAAAAACTTGAGGTTGCTCAGCTCCAAAACTGTTTACTAAAAGGAGTGTGGGGGGACATTCTTCTGGACTGCCCTTGCCAATGTGAAAAAAGTACTATTCTTGTACCCTGTCTCCTAGTGCACATAAGAATGCCCTAAAAGAACTCTGAGACCTGATAGGACCAACATGACATCTGGGATGCAATAAAAAAGAGCATATGTGAAAAATATTTGCCTGTGAAAGCCATCTTAACACTTCCCCAAAATACTTCTTATTTATTGATATGCATTATCTTAATTTTTCAGAAGTCATTTAATCAGTGTCCACAAATAAACAAACAAGTGTCTTTGAACAAATACTATCCCCAAAGTTCCCACATTGTTACCAATGCCAGTAATCCATGCAGAAGAAACTGAACCAGGGACCAGAGACTTCTGTCCTTAAGCCATTAAAATTCACATGCACAAAACCAGCTAAAATTCACCAGGTCTCACAACCCAGTAACCATGAAAAGGTTATAGGGCATTCTGAAACACGCAAAACATCCTGAGGCTTTAGTCTATATAAACACACCTTATATTTCATAAATAAACTACAGTTTTTTGCTCAATGAAGTAAACATTTCCAGTCAGACAGAGACACCTTTCTCTTTCAGGGTGTATCAAAATTAAACCTTCACTCAGAAGGAACAACAGAACTACACAGAAAAAAAACCCAATAAAATTATTTTAACATAATCAGTATTCTAAAGCTCTGTGGGAAAATAAAAAAAAATTTAAAAACACTGTATAATGCTCCTGTTAGTCACCTGAAACACCACACTCCTGAAAGGTCATGGTAATGTTTGCGCAATGTGTTCCTTCTTCTCCTCAAATATACTCCTTATAGCTGAATGATTCTTTATCTCTCACCACATTAAAAGACTTTGGATGTCACTTAGTACTAAAGAATTACTTGCTCTTTTAAGTAGACCTTGAGGTTTTTTTCTTTTAACAAGCTACCTATAGGGACAAGGTGGCACACAACCACTTCAGAAAGCCACTTGACACATCCAAATGAGATTTATTCTTTCACAGATGTCCATTCTAGCATGTCAAGATGTGGAGTTTCATGTGGCTTTCTAAAGTGCAATCCACAGAATCCTGTAATTGCCACCCACGCTTTTGTTACTCCTCTTGTACTTTACCAACAGTGTCACTTACTTCTCCTCTTATGAGGAACAATGAGAATGTTCAAGTGTGTATTCTAAACAAAGGCTTAACTTTTATTCCAACTTCTCTCCAATACCAAGCTTCATTTATTTCACATGCTCTTTTACAGTATGATGCCTTCCAAACTCATTTTAAAAAAAAATCTTCATCTGAACTGATTTATATCTCAGAATAATCAAAATATCTGAGTAACATTCACTTTAAAAAAATAAAACAATGTGACAGTATCTGAAATCACATTTTTAAAAAAAAAAACAAAGAAAACATTTCTGCTTTAATCATAGAAACAAAAACAACATAGATAATTCATGGAATAGTTCTTGTACAAGGACAAATAGTTCTTTGTACAAGGACAAAAGGTACTTTATAGCTAAAACAAGGTACGATCTTTATTTGTAGGATTTCAGCCTTTAGTCATCTTGGCAACTGTAGCCAACGGGCATATTTTCTCTGGGAAAATCAGTCATATTCTTCTGGATGAGCTAATTAACATGAGTTCACTCCCCGTGACTCAAAGGCAGTTCGCAACGTGACCTAAGTCAGCAGTCATGTTAGCAGGATGAAACAAAGCCTAAGCCTCCAGGCCAAGAGGTTGCCATCCCCTCTCCACCAAGACCTTACCTCACATTATTTGTCACTTGGTAGCTACTGCGTGGCAAGAATAAATAATTTTCTGGTTAAGACAGGACCTCAATGTCTTGTCTTCATAAACACGAATACCCGCTAAACAGAAGGTAACGTCAGTTTTTTGGGAGCTCTGCTTTCAGTCTAAACAAGCTAATATAATTTTAATCTTCAATACCTAATCACTTCTACAAAATGATTACATAAAGGCTGAGCAGTGCTCAGTAATATCAAGACAGCAGTACTTCGAAGGAATTTCTAAGCCATTTCACACCTCTCAGAGAACTCAGTCCATGCCTCTGATATCACTTCCTATAACACCATGGATATGAAAACAACGCATTTGGGAAAAAAATAAAAATTAAGTATAACTGTAACTAGAAACACCTAGGTATTACCTCCTTTTTTTACCTCGCTCCATCTAAATTGATGCCGCCTCACCACAGAGAAGACAGAATCAAACCCCTCCTTCTGGATCAGATCTGCCACTTTTATAAGATCACTGGGATGTAAACAGGGAGACGTTGCTTGAATATTTCCTACAATATCAACCTCTAAAGAAAAACAAAGAAACATTCATTAAACAATTCATACTTTCAATAACACAACTGCAAAGTGTGGTGTGAGTAGGTGCCTCAAAAAAAAAAAAAGGAGAATATTTTTAGCTTTTATTTAATAAAGGCTTCAGTTATTTTTCTAAATGATAAATGCATCATCCCTCTGCGGTTGCACCATAAAAGCTCAGCATATTTCATTACGGATTTACCATGATGGTGATTAAGAAACTCTCTGATGGCTTCTAAGGAAGTTGAGGAGTCTTGAGAAACTTCAGGGCTTCTGCGATGAACCTGAGCGCCAAATTGCTTTGCAACCTTCTCAATTTCATCGTGGTCTGTAGAAACCCATATACTGTTGGCAGACAGTGACAGAAATTAATATAAAGAATAAATCCCAGCATATTTACTCACCTGCCATAATCTAAATTGAACAACACCCTGGCTTATGTCTGTCTTACACCGTGCAATGAAAGGAACTAATTGTTGTATTTGCATTACTAAAGCTAGCCTGGTCAGTCCAACGAGCAACTTTTAAAAAATGGGGCTAAAACACACACATTCACATATTATAAAATCTGAAGTTTGAGTTGCATTCCATGCAGGAAGCTTAAGCAACATAAAATTCAGAAGTGTTATCAAAAGAAATCCCATGTCAGCATACAAAACTTGTTAGGCATGTTAACTGATCAATGAATTGTGAATGTACTGAACGAGGCAGTCAAATCATTTAAGAGTTCAGAAACAAGACTGGCAGCAACTAAAACTGCCCCAAACTTAGAAGATTAGCTTGTTCTGCAAGGGGTTTAAAACGTGTTAAGTGGGCTTCACATAATCTCAGAGAAAGAGCTGTTCAAGTTACATATGTTTTGGGACAGAAAACTTTCAGTACTGGTAAAGCAAGATTGTGATCGTTTGGGGAAAAATAAACATTTACAAAAGGAAGGGCTAAGTCTCAGTATCATATGATGATAAACACTGAGCAACTGCTAGGCCACTGCTGTCATCATTGCGGAAAAAAATAAAGTGAGATAAAGACAAAAGCTATGAAAAAGCACCTTCCCTCTCTCAGCATTCACTGTCCATAGCAAACGGTGCTTTAGTTACATTTTTTCACCCAAAGACATCATGGGATCATCAGAATAAAAATATGTATGATAGTGACAGTAATGTCAAGTCACACCCATGTGAACAAATACAGAAGAGGTGTTTCCCATAAACTGCTTTGGGATGGTTAACTTAAATATACACTCCCCATTCAACTAACAAGAGTTTTGTTGTTTAACAGGTACCCTGTCAGCAGAGCTGTTTCAAAGGTGACTAGATTAACCCAGAGCACACCCACTCACTGCACCTGTTATGCCTCAAAGGTAGGCTGCACAACCCTAACTGGCTTCCTGTTGGGCAAATTCAGGTGCCAAATAGAAACCACCAGAGGTCATTAAGCAACGTGGATCCAAGTTCATTAAGTAACTACCGCTAACCTAGGTCGGAAATTTTCTTGACTGTGTCTTTATTAAAAACAAAACTGAGCCGTGATTCCTCTACTTTTCAGACACACTAAAAAAGATTTCCCAGCATAGATAATGGTACAGCAGCTATGAGATACAGAGAGCTCATGCTCACTTTCAGCTCTGGATCTAGCTGTAGCTGGGCTACATTTGCACTTGACTACACTGAGTTCTTGCTCTGAACATTATGAAGCAGGTTTGCACTGGGAACCTGCCCTCAGATGTGCTACATACCAAGGATATCCTAACCATGCACTGGGTTTAATTGTTTATCAGTATATGTGTAGAAAATTCTCAGTTTTGTTCTGGCAGAAAAATCTGTAAGGCCCATGTTCTTAACCCTAACAACAGACTTGTTTCTATCTAGCTGTAATTATTACTAGCAAAGTTTTGGGCACTTAGTCACAAACCGAGCTTCTGTTCTGTAGCGTGGGCATACATGATTATCTCTTTCCCCTCGACATTTGCAGGACTGCCACCGATGTGCTGTGTCCTGCTGTGGGCTCCCCAGTAACACAAAGGAAAAGGAGAGCAAGCCCAGCAGAGAGCAGCCATCCAATGGCTTGCGGCCTGGGGAGTACGTGCGCATCATGAGATGCTGAAACAGGTATTTGGGTTGGTCTTATGAAGAGAAGGCAAGCAGGAGACTTCACTGCTGTCTTCAACTACCAGCTGGGCAGGCAGACAGAAAATAAGGCAGCTTTTCCTGGATGAGCACGGTAACAGGACTATCGACTACTGGAACCAGTGCCCAGAAGGGCTGTGGCTTCTCCACCCATGGAGATCCCAAGCTCAGCCTCATTTGTTCCTGAGCAACCCTCACCAAGCACAACTTTAACTTCAAATTACCGTAAGACTTTAACTCCTTCATTTCTCCCCTGCTCACCCTCACCAGGAAGGGACAGGGGAGTTCATGGCAGGGGGCTACCTGCTTGCCTTACCTGATCCTTGACCTGCACCCTCTCGTCTTCAGGGGGGATCTCCTACAACACACCTGCCTCACTCACAGCGTCACAGACTGGGTAAGGTTGCAACCGACCATGGAGGTCACCCGGTCCCACCTCCCTGCTCAAGCAGGGTCACCTGGAACAGGTTGCACAGGATTCCATCCCGGTGATTCTGGAGTATCTCCAGTGAGGCAGACACCACAACCTCTCTGGGCAGCCTGTCCTAGTGCACACTAAAGATGTTCTCCCTTATATTCAGGTGGCACTTCCCGTACATCAGTTTCTGCCCGTTGCTTCTTGTCCTATTCCCTGGCACCACCGAGGAGAGGCCGGTCCAGCCTGACACCCCCCCTTCAGATACTGACAGACTTCGCTAAGACCCGCCCTGGACGAAGGGGCAGCTTCACCCAACCATGCCAGAGTCCCTCGGCACCCCCTCCCGGGCCGGGACCCTTCAGCATTCCCATCCCCATCCCACTCCCGCCCCCGCTGCCCCAGCTGGAGGAGGGGAGGCGGGTCGAGGGGGAATTGCGCATGCGCACCTGTGGAAGACGCCGGCGTCGATGGCGGCTCGCAGCACCCACCCGATGAGCGGTACCCCCGCCAGCAGCTTGATGTTCTTCAGCGGGATGCCCTTGCTGCCGCCCCGCGCTAGCACCAGCGCGGCCAGGTGGGGCTGCGGCTTCCCCTCGCCCGCATCCATGGCCGTACCCGGTGCTGTCCCGCTCCGATCCTCTCCCCGCCCGCCGCGCCCTGCCACGCGCGCGGCCCCGCCTCCCCCGGGGGCATGCCGGGAAGTGTAGTCCTGCTGCCGCCGCGCATGCGTGCGGGGGGTGTGTAGGCGCCCCTATCTCTGCGTGTGGCGGGAAGGCGATTTTCTCGTCAGGAGGAGCCCCGCAAACCTTTGGGTGAGGAGCAGTGGCCATAAACCAAAACACAGGTTCCACCTCAACGTGAGGGAGAACTTCCTGAGGCGGGCAGAGCCTTGGCACAAAGCTGCCCAGGGAGGGCGTGCAGCTTCCCTCTCTGGAGACATTGCAGACGCATTCGTGTGTCACTTGCGCCGGGTGACCCTGCCTTGGCAGGGGGGTTGGACTGGATGATCTCCACAGGCCCCTTCCACCCCAGGGATTCTGTGGTGCAGTAGTTCCCCACGGACGACGACAAGAGGCAGTGCAAGGCGCGGCTGGCACCGCGGTGGGCACACCGGGCGTGTCCCTCAGGAGGTGGGCTCTGGTGCCGCCGGGAGCTGGGCGGGCTCCGCATCCCGCGGCCGGGGCCGTGCCCGAGCACCGGGCGAGACAGTCCACGAGGGCTTTTCGATCCTCAGATTTCCAGGCGTTTCTCCCGCGCCGTGCCCTTCCCGCCCGAGGAGCCCCGGCAGAGGGCAGAGCAGCCACACGGAGCCTCCGTGTGAGGGAAGGGAAAGGAAGGGAAGGGGAGCCGGAGCGCGCTTTGCGCCTCTGTTTTCCACCTCCCAGAAAAGTGTATTAAAGCATAAAAACACACGACGTTAAGTTATTCGGACTGTCCTATAGAAACCGAACGGGTGAAATAAATTACTCCACTACTGCTCAGGAATCTGGGGTTTAATGTAGTTTAGAAAATAGGAGAGTCCGTTGAGCATCATCACAAAGTCACTCCTGGATACTTGCGCTCAGAGGGCTGAAATGGTCCTCAAGGAAGTGTCTTAAATAATTTTGTCCTTTTTCACAGACGTAAATGTAAGCCAGTGCTAAAGACTGTCAATAATGTTAACTTCATAACCTGTCCAGGCAATCTAGAGATTGATGTAATAGCAGATTTTCCTAATCTTTACTAAATCTTTTTGGTACTACAAATCAATTCATTCCTATTTTGTCTGAAACAGATCTAGTGATTAGATTATTTCTTCATCAGGGGTGTTTGAAAACAGGCACCATCTCAACTCTCAGAATTTGCCCCTTCAGGATCATACCTGTCAATTCAGTCTTTCTCCTAGTTCAAATCTCCCAGACTTCCCATCACCACCATTATTCTCCTCTGGACTGCTTAGAAGGTAGTACTCAAAATTAAACAGAATATTGCAAGTGAGTGAAGCAGAAGGATTGTTGCTCTCATTTATACACCTCTGTATAATTTACCTTTTCTGGCACAGTATTGACACAATTCAGCCAGTGGTTTGCTTTGACCTAAGACTTGTTTCTTCAGGAACTGGCACATAGCCAGATACTTCCAACCTCTGTCTTTGGATCTGGCTGTATATGCCCCAGTGCAGTTTCCTGCAGTCATTCCTGCAGCAACCAGATTTGTCCCCACCTTAGAGTCGTTTCATGTAAACTACATTCTTCTAGTTTATTTACGTGAAAACTATGTGAGACCTTACTGAGAGTTTCACTGAGCTTATGATACATGGTGTTTATCTTCTTCTAGACGCAGGCCTGGTTCTGTAGGTTGAAATTATACTGTTTTGTCTCATTCTAGGTAAGTTTTTATTGACTTCTATTAACTGCTTTGTTTTCTTTTAGGTCCTTACCAAAACTCGTTGATTACTCCAGCATTTTTTCCCCGAAGATCAAGTGTTTGATTAATGGTTGAAATGCATCTGTATCAAAGTGTTAGTTCAGATCAGGAGTTCACTTCTAAACTGAGACTCCAACTACATAAAACTGTTGCTGTGTCACTCTACTTGCCAAAGCAGACACAGTGGATGGTTCCCAGGCTCTTCCTTTCTCCACGTTTTTAACATAGGGAGCATTTTATGCTTTCTAGTCTCAGTAACTCTATGTGGTTCTGAGAGTTCATCAGCCACCTGCTTCTGTATCCAAGGACGAAACTCGGCTCTGAGCTGGTTTGAACACACATTACTCACCTAAATACATTCCGACTCGTTTCTTCCGTATTTGCACTGACGTCTTACTCCTGAAGGGACTGTGTGGGCAACAGCACTCGGTGAGATAAGAACACTGCCTGCTCTAATAATAGAGCAGAGAACTAAACAAAGAATATAGTGTTTTCTACTTCTTTGGATCACGTACCCGGTTTTACGTCGTCATGAAGTGGCCTGCAGGGACAGGTTTCCCAGCGTGGAGAAAAGAGGGTCAGCTCTCTCATCACCACTGGCTGATGCAGCATTCCCACATCCAATAGTGTGGACAAGGTCTTGTAACTGTACTGCCTGCCTGTCCCTAGTCCTGTCATTCCCAAATGTCCCTCGACAAGTAGAGCCAAACTGGCCCGTTTCAAGGGAACACTGGCATAGAAGTAAAATTAGCGGGAATAAATCTATTTTAAAAATATGTTCCATGCCATATGATTCCATTGGGAATAATCAAATCTGTGAATTTCCTTTCTGGCCACCATTCAGTTGCTATAAAGTATCAGTTTCTCTCAAGAAAGATGTCCTCTCATTCCTGCCTGTATATAAGAGCAAATGAACAAAACCGGAGGCGTTCGGTAGGTCTGTGCTGAGGTGTTACTGTGAGCATTGTTCTAAGGTTGTAATCTACCAACAGGGAGAACATTGTGGAACTCAGACCATTAATTAGGGAAATGTTCTGCAGCGTGTAGCTGTTATTAACATGTATTAGGCATGGCTGAACAAGAAAGCTCACTAGCAGCAATGGCTGGGGTCTGCTTTCATGCTGACACCCTCTGAACTGCCTGTCATGAGATCACCCCTGGCCTTTGATTTTCTGAGTTGCCAGTCTCGAGGTTTGTCCTGCCTTTCCTGACATCCCCACTGGTCATTACGCTCTTCATATCATGAAAAGACAGGAAAAGGATGTAATAGCACTTCTCTGAAGCTCACACTGGAGCTTTGTGGAGTGTTGGTCAAAGCCAAAAGCATGAAAAACCAGTGGCAAAACTGCTGTTGGCCTAACTGGGACTGGGATTTAATTTTGTGTGCATGGAGTCTAATTTGGTTTTTGTTGGTAGGGCTCCATAAGCAACAGTGCAGGTGGGTCCAGTTGCAGGGTCTTGTCTTTTTCTAGGACATACCTAACTAAAAGAATACTTCAGAAACAGGTAAGAAACACTCAATGAAAGAATGTCGTGGAAACCTCCGGGATACTCCATTCCTGGGTGAACTGGGAGATACTCTTTCTAGGACTCTCTACAGCAAAAGAAGGTTCACAGTTCCAGATCTCCTTTCCTGAACCATGGATAGTTCCAGTGAAATCCGTGGAGTTATGCTGGAGTCTAAACAGTGTAAGGGAAACAGGGAATGGGCCTGGTAAAATCTATCAAACTACCCATCCCTGCTCTTGGAAGTTTTGTGCACATCTTGGACTAATACAGCCCAAGAGTTAGGCAAATAAATGTTACCATGTTTATAAAAAAAGGCAAAGGGAATGTTCAAGGGTCAGAAATTTCTTAAAAGCAGGCAGGAAGGAATACAATTACCTGGAGTTTACTCTTGACCTGGTGTATCATATGGACTTTCTGCGGAAATGAAATGGAGAAAACTACTTTGCTGCAGCGTATTGAAATGCACTGTGTTTAATTCAATGCCTGCTGGATGGAATGTATTCCCTTTGGCAATCTCATGGACATACAAGAAATCAGAATTGATAAATGTGTATTTAAGAATAATTTCAAACTGCTGAACTGAAGTCTTTATTACTATTACTAAGACGATTACATTATTTGGCGAATTATGTTGACATTACTTGTCTGGATATAAAATAATCATTATTTTTTGTACGAACAACACTGATTTACATTTAATTTTTACTATAACGGAATCCAAACAACTTTGTAAATCAAGTCAATGTTGCAGACACACATCATTTTTGATAACGTGACTTTGATTCACCTTACATAAATCCAGGTGTCTAAGTGAGTCCATAAGCTGCAAGCTTGAATACCTCAGGTTCTTTGCATAGCCAAAGTATGTGGTTCAAGTATCCTTTTGGAAGGTACCTTTAGAGAACAGTTAAAGGCACCTAAACTTTGGATTGCCCTCAGAGAGGGTACATTAGCAGCTTTCCCCAGCTAGAAAATGAGTTTTAGCAGTGCTAGGTATGCCACGATACTCAGCTTTCTCAGATGCCAGGTTAGTTTGGCCTGATTACATGGACATGGTTAAGCTTTTAGCCAGATGTGCAAGCAGAAAGCCTTGCAAATACCTTTGTTACCTTGATTGTTGTTCTTTAGATTTTCTTTTGTAGTGTGATTTAATCTTGATCCTCCCTAGAACCTTCTTCAGAAATTCCCTCCTACTTAAGGGTCCTAGAACATGAATGATGTTTTCTTCCTACAGTTTGTGGCTTTTTGTTCTTTTTATTCCAACTTCTGTGTATCTTCTTAACAGTGTCAAGAAACTTCATGGTTCAGCATTTTGTGGGTGTTTTGTTGGGTTTATATTTAACTAAGCCTCTATCAGGTGATTTTTTTTCCTAGCCTGTTGTTCTTACATCTTTTCGCCGTCAACTAGCCTATGGGAGTCTAAATCAACCCCAAAAATATGAAACAGTTATTGCCAGCTGGTAAAGCAAAGGACCAAAAAACTTGCCTTGTTTTCCTTCTCAGAATAAAACTCTGAAGAAATGTTGAGGCAAATGGAGCTCTTTAAGCAGAAATTGAGAAGGCATGTGGTAGTAATCATCACACAAATAAAATATTTCTATCAAAGTGAAATGAACTGAAATGAAACGAAATTTCATGGCATGAAAATTCCAGAAATGAAATGAAACAAAATTTCATGGAATGGAATAGAATGAAATTACATGAACTTCATTTCATTCCATTATTTCATTTCATTATTTCATTTCATGACATGAAATTTCATTTCATTTCATTGTTTCTTTTCATTATTCCTTTTCTTTTAATTTCATTTTTCATTTCATCATTTCATTTCATTGAGCACTTATGCATGATGCAATTTTGCATTCCTGCATGAAGTAATTGGGCGCTCATGCATGAATTGATTGGGAATTTATGAACACTTTTGTGCAACAAAGGAGACAGATTGTCTTGCTTTTTGAGAAGAAATCTAGTACAATCAGTCACAGAAAAGAAGGTTTTCAGGGTCAGAAAGATCACAGTCTTGAAAGAAAGGCAACTGGGGTGTTTCTAAGAATTTTCTTACTTTTTATAGGCACATCTTTCTTCGGAGGAATTCTGTATTAACATCATAAAAAACTCAGCTTCTGAAATGAGGAAGGAGGACCACAAATGCAGGTAGGAGAACCTTATCTAGAAATCCATTTCCCCTCCCTCAGGTATGCGATGCTTTGATTGTGGGACTGTCTCCTCACTGTTTCAGGTGCAGGTGATGGGCTGGCCAGGGAAGGTGAAGGCCTGCAAGACCTTTCTATCCTAGCTGCTCTCACGTAGGAGCAATCCTTGGACATATACAGGGCAGGAAAGGTAAGGGGGAAAAGGGCAGGTCAGGTGAGGGAAAGGGCAGAAAAGTTGAGGTGGTAAAGGCTGGAAAATGTGAGGAGAAAAGGGCAGGAAACATGGGGGATGTGGAAAGGGCAGGAAATGGAAGGGAAAAGGGAGAGAAAAAAAGGCAGGAATGGTGAGGTAATTGTGCACTTGTGCATGTAGTAATTGGGGACTCATACAGAAATTCATATTAACACCTTTGTGCAACAAAGGAGACAGATTGTCTTGCTTTTTGAGAAGAAATCTGGCAGAATCAGTCACAGAAGGAAGACTTTCGGGGTCTGAAAGTTCACAGTCTTGAAAGAAAGGCAAGTTGGGTATTTCTAAGAATTGTCTTACTTTTCATAGGCAGATCTTTCTTTAAAGGAATTCTGTATTAACATCATAGAAAACTCAGCTTCTTATCAAGGAGGACCACAAATGCAGGTAGGATAACGCCATCTGGAAAGGATTTCCCCATTCTCTGGAATGCAATTATTCAATTGCAGGACCGTCTCCTCACTGTTAGCCATGAACAAGTGCAAACTGTACCCCTTGAGCTACTCTTACATTTCGAATTCCTGTAAGCATTTTGTTGCTCACACTATTGATTTTCTTGATTTAGCGACAGGGGTGTAGTTTTTGATGTACATCTCTACAAAAGAATGGGATCAAGCCCCATCGTCTTGCACTAAGAATAAAACGTGTGGTTCCGGCCGCGATACAGTCTAGGTTTTCCCCCATTCTCTACTCCAGTTACAATCCAGTCTGGGTTTCCTCCCATTCCAGATCCTGGACTCAATCCAGTCCAGGTTCCCTGCCCCCATTCTGGATCCCAGGCTCAATCCAATCTGAGTTTTTCCCCATGCTGGATCCTGGCCCTGATCCAGTTCAGGTTTTCCCCCATTCCATATCCCAGCCGTAATCCAGTCTGGGTTTTCCCCCATTCCGAATTCCAGCTTTGATCCAGTCCAGGTTTTCTCCCATTCCATATCCCGGGCCCAGTCCAGTCCCGACCAATTGTAGGCTCTTGGCAAACGTTATAATAGTCACCACTGTAATCACTAACTATTCTATTTTTCTCCACGGACAAGATTTCCCATATGAAAATCTGGAAGAACCAATTGTGAAGTCAGCTTCATATTTAACATGAAAAGCAGCAAAGTTTACTCAACTCATTGAGTCAGACTCAGAGGAAAAACCTTCCCTTTTAAACAAAGCTGTGTGATTTAGTAAAATTTCTGCATCAGTAAATGTATATATAAATATATATATGTGTGTGTAGAGAAATTAAGAATTATTGTTCAGGTTTGCTTGGCTTCTGATTTGACTCAGAATATGTGATGACAAATGAATTCATTTGACAATACCTGAAGTGAAATTGCACAAGGCTGTAAGAAACTGTGTAATTTATTTGGCTGCTTATGCATAAATTCATTGAGGATTTAGTAACACCTTTGTGCAACAAAGGAGAGATTGTCTTGCTTTTTGAGAAGAAATCTGGCAGAATCAGTCACAGAAGGAAGACTTTCGGGGTCTGAAAGTTCACAGTCTTGAAAGAAAGGCAAGTTGGGTATTTCTAAGAATTGTCTTACTTTTCATAGGCACATCTTTCTTCAGAGGAATTCCGTATTATCGTCACAAAAAACTCAGCTTCTGAAATGAGGAAGGAGGACCCCAAATGCAGGTAGGAGATCCTCATCAAAAAGCTAGAAAATATGTCTCCTTTGTTGCACAAAGATGTTAATAAATCCCCAATGAATTTATGCATGAGCATCCAATTAAATCTGTCCCCCATGTGTCTTAGCATAGCTTCCAGGTCCCAGGCACAGAGGTGAGGCTGACAGGTCATCAGTTCACAAGGTCCTCCTCTGTACCCTTTTTAAGAATGGGTACAATGTTTCCCTTTTTTCCAGTCCCCTGGGACTTCACCTGACTGCCCTGTCTTTTCAAATATCATGGAGACTGTCACAGCTGGCGTAGCAGCTGACTGGGGATGCATGGAATCCTGGCTTTGGCAGGTGTTTGTGGTGTCCCTGTTGGCTCTGTTGCTATTATTCAGGAGCAGGAAGCAGGGTTCTGCAGCTTTTTGGGATGACCTAAGTTGAATGTAGTGAGTTTAACATGTACATTAGAGCTTAAAGAGGCTCATATTAAATATGCAAGGAAGAGCAAGTCTTTTTGCAGTGCTGGGAGTGGTGGAGCATTACTACAACTGATCATATCTTATAGGACAATTTGCCTGTCACTTATGGAATAAAAAAATGTCGCTATATGGCATCTCCTAAGTTTATGTTTACAAGATACAAAAAAGGTGACCTAATTGTAGACACTTGCAATAGAGTGACACAGAGACGATTCTGTGCTCACTGGGAAACAAAGTGTATTTTAAAATTACTCCCCGTCATTTTCTTCTTCAAACGAGTCAGTTCCCACTTCTTCATAGTCCTTTTCCAGGGCAGCCAGGTCCTCTCGGGCCTCTGCAAATTCTCCCTCCTCCATGCCTTCCCCCACATACCAGTGCACAAAAGCTCTCTTGGCGTACATCAGGTCAAACTTGTGGTCGAGCCTGGCCCAAGCCTCGGCAATGGCCGTGGTGTTGCTCAGCATGCAGACCGCTCGCTGAACTTGGGCTAGGTCTCCACCAGGAACTACTGTGGGAGGCTGATAGTTGATCCCAACCTGGAAACAGGAATATGAGAGAAAGTTGTATAAAAGCAGGAGCAGAATGCAGTCAAAGAGCTGAAAAAATGTGAGTAAAGTTACAGATGCTGGGGTAGAGTGGTGCCAGATGGCAAATACCATTACAAATGTCAAATGTCAATACATGCTCATTTTAGTATCTATATTGTTCTTCTGTTTAATGTACACTGGCAAGTTTGTAGCTTTCTTAACAGCTACGGAATCCTGAACATAGAGTTTAACCATGATACTCTACAGAAACTAATACAGAAAGTTGGTTCCCAGTTAAAAGTTTTCATTGTTAAGGAGCTGTTCATATGGCAAATATTTTTCCACTGTTAATATCTGTATTATTGTTGAAAATATGTTACCATCCCTGCTACATAGTCGGGGGAGAGAGGCTGTATAGTATTTCTGGGTGAACTGAGAGGTTCCCTAATATCAGCATTTCCTTTATTAACTGTATCAGTTTGGGTATTTCCTTAGTTTTAGATGGTGCTTCAGAGAGAACACTCATTGGCTGTTCCAAAATTCAGGTCTGAAATTAGTACTTCTTTAAATTTTAACTCATATACGCTTCAGATTTTCCACTTATTTAAATATGTAGAAGCCTGTGTCAATGGGATGTTCAAAGGAGAATAGGCACACTTTATATAAATGCATCTTTCTTACTTTCACTGGGAAATACACAAGATTGAAAACTTCAATATGAGTTTTTCTGCTAGACTGAACCTGCCCTTTAGACATAAAAGAGAAGCTCAGGGCAGCCCTGCTCTACTCACCTTGAAGCCCGTTGGGCACCAGTCAACAAACTGGATGGTTCTCTTGGTCTTGATGGCAGCGATTGCTACGTTGACCTCTTTGGGGACCACATCCCCCCTGTAGAGCATGCAGCAGGCCATGTACTTCCCGTGCCTTGGGTCGCACTTCACCATCTGGTTGTTGGGCTCGAAGCAGGCGTTAGTGATTTCAGCCACCGAGAGCTGCTCGTGGTGCGCCCTGTCGGAGGAGATGATGGGGGCGTAGGTCACTAAGGGGAAGTGGATGCGTGGGTAGGGCACCAGGTTTGTCTGGAACTCCGTCAGGTCCACGTTGAGGGCCCCATCGAAGCGCAGTGAGGCGGTGATGGAGGAGACAATCTGGCTGATGAGGCGGTTGAGGTTGGTATAGGTGGGGCGCTCGATGCCCAGGTTCCGGCGGCAGATGTCGTAGATGGCCTCGTTATCCACCATGAAGGCACAGTCCGAATGCTCCAGGGTGGTGTGCGTGGTCAGGATGGAATTGTAGGGTTCCACCACAGCGGTGGAGACCTGAGGGGCTGGGTAGATGGCAAACTCGAGTTTGGACTTCTTCCCATAATCCACAGAGAGGCGTTCCATCAGTAAGGAGGTAAAGCCAGAACCAGTACCCCCACCAAAGCTATGGAAGATCAGGAATCCTTGCAGCCCAGAACAGGCATCAGTCTAGAAAGCAAAAGAGAAAGTATAAAAGTAGGGATTGAAAAAGAATGAAAATACTTTGTGTGAGCTTATCTTGAGCTGAAGGAGAGAGCCATCATCAGCAATATACAGCATAGGTTTCATGTCAGTTTTGCTTGAGAAAGGGCTGGTGATACTCATGCTTTGCTTCCCTCACTGGCTCAACTTACAACATAAAATTGGAGCTTTATCTGTCCAGGCCTTCACTCTCTGAATTTCACACTTGTTTTAGTTGGTCTAACTGAAACTAGAAATGTACAGCTGCCTAATCCATCCTTCCATATCAGTATTGGTGCTCTAGGGCTGTGCTGATAATGAGGAGTTACATATTCAGAACGACTTTGTAAAAACACCTGGAGGCACACAGCTGGGAAGTGAACTACAGGGCTTCTCTCTCTTGGGCTAATGACGCTGCCTCTGTATGTCTTGCAATCTCTTTTCTGAACCTTTGGTATTGTTTGCAGTCAGCAAAGTATCAGTTCTGCCCTTTCTCCCTCCTGCAGAATCCAAGCTGCTGCTTCAAAACAACTGGGACTTACCAGCTTACGGACACGATCGAGCACCACATCAATGCTTTCTTTGCCAATGGTGTAGTGGCCACGGGCATAGTTATTGGCTGCATCTTCCTTTCCAGTAATCAGCTGTTCTGGATGAAAAAGTTCCCGGAAGGTGCCAGCCCGCACTTCATCTGAAGAAGAAAGAGAAATTGTAAGAAGCTGCAAGTGCTCCAGTGCCAACAAGTTCTGGTTGTGGTTGGCATTGATGCAACCTTTTCATCACAGGAGGTCATAATGCCAAAAAACAGATGCTGATTGGGGAGGGAAATGTCTCCTGAGCAATTTTTCATTGTCGCATTTGGTGGATTTATGGTGTATCTTCTATCCAGCCACAGAAGTTATCTCCTCATGAGCTTCTCAGTGACAAGTACAGCCACACAAGTCCCCAGAAATAGAGTGTGAAGAAAATCAGGTGCCCCAGTTCTTGGACATCCTTCTGTTACTGGAGGGAAACTGTCAGGCTCCCGCTTTGAATCCAAATTGGAGAAGAGCAGAATTCGAATGGCAGAAATGTCACAATAAACAAACCCAGAGGTTAAATGTTGGTGCAAAGAGAAGTTGTACACACCAGCTATTAAACTGCTGGGGATCCTCCTGTTCCTGTGTTTGTCTCACCTTTGACAGAATCTGGCATTCTGTGTCACAAGAAAGTTAATTTCATGCTATCTAGGGGTAGACCAAGGGGCAAAGGGCTGCTTTGTGCTGGGGGAGACTGGTGGTACATCACGGTGATATTAAGCAAAGTAACCTCATCTCCATTTTGCAGGTTTATTTCTATACTGACCTACTACAGTTGGTTCCAAGTCCACCATTACAGCCCGCGGCACGTGCTTCCCAGTGGCTGTTTCGTTGAAAAATGTGGTAAAAGAGTCATCACACTTGAGTTTGTCTTGCAGATCCTTGAAGGTGCCGTCAGGCTGAATGCCGTGCTCCAGGCAGAAGAGTTCCCAGCATGCATTTCCTATCTGAACTCCAGCCTGGCCAACGTGAATTGAGATGCATTCACGCTAAGAGGAGAGAGCAGAGGCGGGGTCAGAAAAAGCAGTGGTCATTAGTCCTTCTTACTCCTAGTGGTTACTTTTTTCCCCAGTGTTCCAAAAATTTGGTGAACTGTCGTCAGCAGTTCACTTGGTAGCTCAGCCCCACAGCCACAATGAGACTGTACATGTTCATGCTGGATACTGGGACAGGTCTTTAAAAAATCAAGATCTGTGTGATCTACTATGTAAGTGCATGAAAACAGTCAGGAAAAAAAATTAATTTCAATTACACAAACCCCACCTTTCCTCCTGGATTGGCCCTGCTGAGGAGCACATCCCAGTTTAGTTTATTTTTACTCCTGGCTGGAACCTGACACAGCCGTGTGGTATCCTTCAACTTTATGTAACCCAAGACAGGGGATGCCTTTTGATCCTTCTCCCCTCTGATAGCAGGCTAGCGTGGAAACTTGGAAGAACTGCTTTAAGCAATGTTCACCTAAGGAAATCGTTTCAGTTTCTCTCAGTTGAAACAAATGTTCCTTCCAACTCCTAAACATCTATTAATTTTACATTGCAGGTCCGTTGCTTATCAGGCAGTGTCATTGCACTATAGCATGTTTATTTGCCTAATTTTGAGCGTTGTTTCTGTGGCAGCCAGGAAAAGAAAACAATGTGTGTAACACCAGGCTAAAATAGGCAGGTGCCAATTGCTCCAAAATCCTTTACACTTAAAAGTACAGGAGCACAAAGGCCCTGGTGCTGGATTTCATAAGTTCACAATCAGAATTATAAAGCAAATACTTCTGAGTTAGTCCCAACAATTACAACACTGGGTGTAGTGAAGGTGGTTTTTTGAGGAGAGAGTGGTTTCAGACACATGGGAGTTCCTCACCTTTGGTTTCTAATTTGGAGCAATTGTAATTAAAGATGCCTGAGCTCTGTTTGTGATCCCAATGGCCCTGTCTATACTAGGGAGTAAGAAGGAGTCAGGTCATAGCACTGAACCTTGGCCTGTGATCACCTGTGCTGACTGATAATTAGCACACTCTGGCACAGTCTTGTCTTAGGCCAGTTAATACTTTTCTAGACAATGCCTGGGTACAGAATACAACTCATTGTCAAGAATGGTTTCCAGTGAGCAGCTCACTGGCCACTGCCAGGCTTTGGAGAGGGAAAGAGAATTGAGATGCCTGATTATGAAGCAGTCCATGCTACCTGGCTTCAAGGGCAGAGGATGGTCCTCATTTATTTTTATTTTGTAATACTACATTTAGAGATAACCAATGACTTAGTATCAGATTTGACGATTAGCTTTTTTTTTTTTTTTAATTCTGAAACTGCTTACCTGGCAAAATCATCCTGTGACCTGAGAATTAAATTCCCCAAAAACTAAATCCTCAGGCACGATGTGTGACCAGCAACATCTCTGAACCAGTGTTTCCTTCACAAATTGACATATGTATAGTTAAGTATATTTTTTCAGAAGCAACTAGAATTTCAAAAGTCATCACTGCCCCAGGTAGCCTTCCCCAGAAGTTCAAACGAACAAGGAAAGTCAATTTAAATATTTCATGCAATGAAATAAATTACTTCTATTCAGTACTCATTTCTAAGCTCCTGACTCTGCAAATGCATGGGCAGCAGCATGTGTGACAGCATGTGCTCTCAAGTGTACTTGCACAACCCTGTGTTTCTCAAGTGAGTTGGGCAAAAGTCTCTGAGTTATTTCAGTGACAATGAGGCTTCATAGGTCAAAGTGTCTCAATCTGGAGGATTAGTCAGGAGACACTGAAGGTATATTTGGGCTTAGAGAATTCAATTAATGCTGATTTTGCACAGGGCAGGCTCCTGCTTTTCTTTTAAATCCCAATCTGAATCTGTGAGACTGGCAGCAAGAAAAAAATAAGCGTTTTTCCTTTTAAACACAGCAATAGGGCCAGCTGACTTCTTAAAAGTATATATATTAAAGCAAACCTACAATTACAAGTCAAGCAATACTTTGAACCTAAAGAGCTGCTTTGCTCAGTTCCTCAGATCAGTAGAGGAATTGATCTGTTTTTGCACAGATGGAACAAGTGAATGCTGCTTTAGATGGTTAATATTGCAAAGCTTAGTGTAGGTCTACAATTGAAGATTTTCCTTTCAGACCGAGTTTTCAGCTGCACTAGTTTGAAACAGTGTCTCAACCCTGGCTTTTGAGCCATTCCATCTTCTCCTACCCTAGCAGTAATTTGGAAACATTCTGCCAAGCAGAGAAGACACTAACAAAGAGGTTTCTGATTTTGCATAGTAAACAGCGTTGAAATACACACCAGACTTCGGGCACAGAAGGGAGTGGGCCTTCTCCAGAGTCACAGGCAGAGTAAACTGATCTTTACGTGATATTTAAATTTGGAGCCTACTCCAAACTCATGTTTCACATCCCACCACTAATGTACCAGGACAGGCCCAACAAACCATCTCTTTATCTACCAAGGGGCAGTATGAAGGACCAGGTCCTCTGTGAAACTAAACCTGGGGACAGCTTTGACTCTTAAAAATTAGCAGACAAGTACCTGGCTCTAGCATATATTGCACAAAGGCAGACTTTATTCTTCCAGCTGTTCCAGAAACTCCTTCACTACCCTAGGTCTGGGGAGCCTGTGGACATGTGTATCTTGCTTGCAAAACGAGCTCTCTCCTTTTGGACCTGCAGCTGTACTGGCAGAAAAGTAACATAGTTCTCTGCACCAAAATTAGACTCAGTGCTAGACATATATTGGGGTACAAGGTGAAATGGATTTTTCACATTCTAAAAGGTTTTGAGAGATTTCTACAAATTTATAACAGACCCCCAGCTCCTGAAAATGAAGGGCCTTTTTTTGCTTATTTAAATGCATACATATATAAAAGAATTTATGGGCTCCAGAAACACACATGCATACACTATACAGCTATGGACAGTGCAGCCATTGGGGCTAAATTAATTTAAAACAGACACAAAGGTAAGTAACTCTTTTATTTCTAAAAAAGAAAAAATATTATCTCCTATAAAAATGAAGCAGTGTTGAGAAAACATCCTCGCAACAAAAAGTACTAAACAGCTGCGACTCTGGATCTAATTTACCTTATAATTCCACTAATTAGGGACTCTCTGATGAAAACTTTGTCTCACCATGCCTTAATGCTTCACTGAGATTTTCTGACACTCCTTTCCCGTCCTCTTACGTGGTCATTGGTGCGTGAGACCAGGGTTTTGTGGCACAAACTGCTGATAACAATGGCAGTTGTTACTTGCCCACAGTCCTCCCCATCCCCATAAGATTGCTGTTCCCACATCCCCCTTACCATGGTGTCTCCAGCGGCGTTTCCTTCCCGTTGGGATCAGTGGTGGCAGGTCTGTGCAGGAGCCCGGCTCTGGGCTGCAGGGCGGGAGGCACGGCCCAGGCCCAGCACCCGGCACCTGCTGCGGCGCTTCAGTGTCACAGCGCGGTGGGAATAGGTCACCCTGCTGCACCACTGCCTCCTGTCCTCCCGGCACCCCACGTGTGCAGATTCACCCAGGCAGGGCTCAGATACGCCCCAGACTTCAAACTCAGTGCAGTCAGGTTTGGCACCCTTGTTAAATCAAGAGCGTGGCCATGTAACACACAGTACGCTGGTCTTTGAAACACCTGAGGATTTTATGTCACCTATCAGACACGTGCCTTCCCCAGTCTCCTGTTCTGCCAATGTGTACATGTGTAGATGAAAATCACTCCTAAGTTCCAATAGAGAAGGCATAAGAGAGCAAACGAGTGGAAAAGAGAAGGGTAGAAGAAAAACAAAAATAAAGAGCAGGAAAGTCAACATAATTACCATTCTGGAGTGTGCTCTACCAGTGCTCTTAAATGATCTTCTGGCTTCTCTATTAATGCTTTTCTATTAACATTTCAATTGACTCTTACTGCTTCTCTTCCTGTGTACAGTCATCCAGGCTGTCAGCAGTGTGGGACAGCATTCAGTACAGACTCTCACTCATCTGTGCAAACACAGAAAGAAATTTGATTCTTATTGCAGAGTTTATTGCAGGACAGAGCTGGAGGCATCACACCAACATTCTGACACCAAATTAGGGCAGTTGCCTCCACCACTTTGCTCCTTCTGCACTAATTCAGCACTGGAATACAGCAGAGAAATCCTCATGTTTGCAATTCCTAGGTAACAAAGAGGAAGGCATGTTTAATTGCTTGAATCTGAGTGTAATGTATCCTCTGACTTTATAAATGTACTGTTTATTATGATGTTTAATCAGCGGAAATTTAAATAGACAATTTCTAAAATGTAGATTAGTCTACTTTGATGTGATGATATTAATAGATTGTTCTGTCACTGCTGGCAACCAGCATATAAGTATCTTCTTTAACACCTACATTTTAACAGTGAGAAACAGTTCATACTCTTTTTTGTAAACTCACATTTGCTTTGGTATAGTCTTCACTTTGCTGTTCTTTACATAAACCTGGCAAATCACTACTCTTTGATTTTGGCTGGTAAAAGATACAGAGGTTTCTAGAGCCACAAGTATTTTTTAATAGACAGACAATTTCCATGATAATTTCTATCTGCTGCTTTGTTTAAACTGAGTCTCACAGTTCTCCAGGAAACCATCAGATGTTGCTTTGAGACTAAGGAATAGGTTGTTCTAGTGTTCTTGTTGTTTTAGTGTTCTTCTACCAGTGGAAGTGGTAACATTCCAGAAAGCTTTGGTGCTCCAGACAACCTGAAATGTTAATGCTCACAGCTTCACCAGATGTGAGCTCTGTGCAGAGCATCACCTCAGGAAAAAGTCTCACAGCAAATACTTTGAGCAGTCCACCACCCAAACCTCTTAGGCACACTTTAAATCAATGTGTCAGATCTAGCAGCTACAAAACTAAGAGATCTGTGAATTACTAAATTATTTGCAACTTAGTCCTTTGTGGCATTTCCTCTGCTCTCCCCTAGCCAGTGGGAGTACAATGGCTAAGTCTCTTCTCTCTAGAATCAATTGAAGAGCCTGAGGATGAGCCAGGTTTCTATTTTTCCCTTTCTCACACCAGCTGATAAAAAGGCCCTTGAAAATCTGCTCCAGAACAAAGACAATGCTTGATCTGCTCTGTCTTGAGTTAGCCCATAAACTTAAGTGTTGGAAATATGTGCTGATCTGCGGGCAAGGCCAGACACAGATGTGTCTTACCCTGAGTAAGACTCAGGCAGACTGTTTTTCATGAAGTTTCCTGATGTTGCTCTGTCCACCTCTGTGTGGAGTCCTCGGGCAGAAACCCCTCAGCCTGCAGTTAGAGGACAACCCAAAAGCCCAGTGGGGGACTGTGCTCCCAGGTACCAGTGAGTTTTGTTTTGAGAAAAGGTCTTGACTCCCTGCTAGCACTGCTCAGCAGTAACCAAAACATCCCTGCAAGTACCAACAGCTTTCACCACAAATCCAAAACACAGTCCCATACCAGCTACTATAAAGAAAATTACTTCGATCTCAGCTAAAGCCAGCATGATCCACCAGATCTCAGGCCAAAAAACCACTGAGTCCTGCGATCTACCAGTTCTGTTCTGACTGGAGATTGAAATACATCAGCAGGCAAATGAAGGACAGTTAACTCCTTTTTCTCCTCTACCAGATGTACATCACTCCCTAGAATGGTTACCTGACTCAGCAATAGTGTCAGAATCGTGGATTATTTTAGAACAGTAATGTGCCATCTTACAAAACAGTGCGCTCTTAAGAAGTTCTTTGGTGATCACACAAAAACCTGTATTAATTTTGGGGGAGTGGGGTAAGTCTTTGCTCTTCCCACGCATTGTAATACCTTCTTCAGCAAGCGAATGCAGATCTGAACGCTTCCCTGTGTTCCCTGTGGAACTGCTTTCTGACATTCTATTGCCACCTGCTGGGAGAACCGACAGGGATTTCTGAAATCTCCAAGTCTGGTAACTCAGTACCTGCATGACACTGCTATATTGACAAAATATTGGCTTTCAGGCATTATCCCTGAAATAGAGAAAGGTGGTCTGTATTTTTAAAATTAATTATAAATGAAGAAAAATTAGGTACATGTTGGGATACAGTTGCAAAATAATTATCGCCTTTTCGGCAAAAATTGTCATATACAAAATTTATCTGCTCTGTTAAAAATTATAGAATTAGATCTCTACTTGTAGAATTTTCTTCCTCAATGTAGCAAGTTCAGAACAATAATTATAATATAAATATATATATATCCAATAAAGATGAATACCAGGTACTTTATTCTTGGTAGTACTGGTCTTGGCTATCCCAAAATGCAGATTTGTACCCTACCAACATCATCAGTTGATTAAATCTCATCAGATTCACACACTGAACAATTCCTGGTTTTAGTTCAAATATGCCTGTACAATGAGGGCATGTGGTAAGAAACATTTCTGGAAGTTATTTGAAAACTTTGAAACACTTTGTAGTGCATTGATACATTAAACACAGAACTTTCCATATACAATCACAACACAAACAAGAAACTCCACAAAGAGGTAAATCAGTAGTCAATTTATTAAGAAAACTAAATATTGCAGTTTCAGTATTAATTGCAAAAAATCCCTGATAGCTTATTTCTGCCTTCTTGCCCTCTCCTTATGAATTAAATACAACACAAACACTAAATCAGTAGTACTCAAAAGAAGTGAGGGTTACCAACCTACACTTAAAGTTGAATGTCAAAGTCCTGGCAAAGGAGCGGCTATAACGTTTAACAGCATTCTAAACATTACATACGGCCTGCTGAAATCACTGGTCCCAACTTCCAAGATTGTTGCTAGAAGAATAGAGTGAAGTCTTCCTTACTTACACAGTCAGTTTGGCGAGAATTTGGCCTGACTTCAGAGTGAAGTTTGCTATTTTGTCAAGTGGCTGACAAAGGACTTAAGGTGAGGCCGTGCAAAGCAGGGGGCCAGTAGACACATCCTGGTCATTTCTCGAAAGAGCTCAACTCCAGACAGAACTTCTGTGCTTTACTCTATCTGGTTTCCCATCAACTGTTGGTTGCAGAACTGTAACTACACCTATAGTTGGATTACAGGAACCATTTAGCAATATCAAAGGCAGTTCTTCCCTATGTGTGCAGAGTGTACAACAAGTAACTTCTTTACATGGTGAAGCACTATGTGCTACTTATCCTGGTGTAGAGTCCTGGCAGAGACAAAAACTCTAGGGCGGGATATGGGATTGGTTTTGGTTTCACTCTTGAGACAACTTGGCAAGGTCATAACTGCATTCCTGAATGACCTGGCCCAGTTTGTCTGACAGTAATGCTGGAGTGTTTCACTTATTGGATAATTTGAGATGAAACAGACAACTGTTTTTAGCAGTGAAGATGGGACTGTTTTCAAAGTGTATTTCCTGGTAGACAGCAAAGCAACAGGTCGCACACAGTTTGAAGGTGCCAACAAGGCCATCCCTGTGAAGAAAAGAGGAGCAGCCACCACCTCGGAGGGGTTATTGCTAGAGACAAAGGGCACTGTTGTGCTAAGACACCACATCGGGATCTACATTGGCTGAAAGTAATATTTTATTAGGTCAGTGCTCTCTCCTTGGAATTTAACTCAATCCAAGATGGATGGAGAGAAAATAATGTTCTACCCCAAACCTCCAATTTTTGCCCCAAGTGGTCAGAAAGGGAGTTGGTCTGGTGACAGATATGCAGGCTGACTGATTTTCTTGCCACTGATCTGGGGAAGATCTTGGGATCTCAGAGAAGTACCTCTTTCTATAAAAATAAACTTTTGTTGTGAATGACAAAGCATTGCTGAATGGCTCCCATCTAACTTTGGATACTGGGTGGGGGGGCAATTCTAGACATACAGAGACTTTTTGAAGTCTACATAAACAAAGCAAGAGGTAGGGAAAGAGTAAAACAATGCAACAACTTCAGTTGTTCATCTAGACAGTAACACAGAATATAGTGTAAAAAAATAAATCTATTTCCTTACCACCACCACGTGCTTCTAAGAATGACTATGCACCAGGCAAGCACAAAGTGCTGTAATTTGCATTTAAGAAGAGTAGATACAGCACGTGCTAACAGTCTTTGTGGCCCACCACCATGGCTTTCTGGCTTAAATATGACTAAAATCCAGTGTGCCTATGTAAAGAGGCATCAGTCACAAGAGAAAACATGGCCTTCGAAATGCAATAGGCTTCACTTTCTCCAGTGTTTTTCTTTCACATGCTTGTCCTAAATCCCATGCTGCAGGAACTGGGCTTTTCAAATATCTTCAGGTGAAACAGAATATTCCCCTATCACTGGTACTCCATTGCCCTTCATAGTCATGCCTCCAGGAACACTATTTCATTTGTTCAGAGAACTGCTCAGCATTTGCAAGTATGAAACCTTCTTCCATAGTTCATAACTGTTCAAACCTCACTCAAGAGCTACATCCAAAGCAAAGGGTTTGAAAAGGAGGATTTTTATACAGCTGTAGATAATGGAAGGAGTGGCTTTACCCTGGTGTTGGACAGGGCCAAGAAAAATGTTGGGGATACTTGTTGTGGTTTCAAATTCCCTTGTCTGAAGAAATTAGGGTATCACCCCCCAGGAGTCCACATCTCAGTTGGTCATCTCAGGTTTCAACAGTCCTCGAAGAGCCTGGTAACATCCTCAAGACAAGCTGACACTTCTAGTAGTGGAAGACACTTAGTCTCGAATTGGAGGCCTATGGATTGGAGAAAGTACAGCTGCCCAAGCCTGTCGGAAGAGCTGGACCAGTTTATAAATGAATGGCAGTGATGTGGGAGAAGCTGAAAAGCAGAACAAAAAGCAAAAGAGCCTTTCATTACGATGAAAAAAACCTAAGATACACTAAACATATTAAGAACATATTAAGAAAAAACTAATCCCAATTAGAATTAATCAAAACCTAGTTCTCTTACTTCCTTCGGTTCAGGCTGAGTCTAGGACAGCCTCTGCCTGCCTCTCACAGTCTGTACCTTGTCTGATCAAAAGAGCTGAGGATGGAATAACTGTTTTCAGAAAACTAGTATTTGTAGAGCTTCATTCTTCTACACAGACTGCAACTGGAAACGTTAGAAACAAGCCCAACACTAAGTTCCTGGTCACCCGGTTTTTGTGTCTCCCTAAGACGAGACATTTACACAGACCAAATCTATTAAAAGCAACTCATTTCCTTTCCATAACCATAATGGAATTTTAAAAATTGGAAATCCTAATCCTGTACCTGGGTCTAATCTCACCACTACCAGGTACAGCAGAAAAGTAGCCAAGAGCATCTTCTTGTAAGGAAGTAAATAGAAGTGGCTTGACATGGACCTCAGTGCTCTACGTAGCAATTTCAACATGGTCAAGAGCTTTTGGGACAGAACTCCTGTAAAACAAGAACAGAAAGGCTGTTAGGGCAAAGTAAAGTTTAAAAAGTAATCACATAGATACAGATAACAAGAAACTAAGATACCAGAAGTCTGATTGCACGAGGGCTGGGTTGGGTTGTTTGGTTCTTTTTTATAATAGAGCACAGAGAAACAGTACGATTTTGTAATACAATTCATTATACCTTTTTATTAAGCATCTGCTTTAGTATAATATGATCTTGTACCACAGCAGTGCCAGCCTCTCTCCTGGGAGATAACATCAAGTGATTTACAGTTGTGGAGAAGAAGCAGTACTTTAAATGCTAGACATACATTGTTCCACACAGACTCCACGGCAAATGGAAATGAAGCAGAGTACATAGAGCCAACAAAATGTACCCTTAAAGGACTGCTAGGTAGCTTTAGTTTTCCTTTTTACATTAAAAAAAAAAAAAACAACAAAAATCCCTCCATATTTATTCTGAAGTGCTTTTGTACTTGGACAATACTTCTCATCTCCTGATGTTAGCAGAGACTAAATATACTTTGCAATTGCCAGCAAAGGGATCACTAAGTCTTTTATTTCCTGCTGTGATACACAACGGGACTTCCTCACAGCTGGTGTGTCATGAGAACATTCTTAATACATAGTTAATGCTTGCTACCCTTTGGTAGTAAAGGGACCAACGTGAAATAAAACTATAAAAAAGGAGCACAAACAAGAGAGGCAAAGCCTACCCAAAACACTTTCTGTCGCCGCGTCGTGCTGCTCTTCAGCTGCCGAGCGCTTCTCTTCCTGCTGACTCCACTGACAGCGGCTCTCACCAATGGTGCCAAGGAATGCCAGCTGCTGCTCGCTGTCCAGCATGTCACAATCACGGACAAGCTCTTCTGCGCCCTCAAACCGGCCGAGTGGCAGCAGCACTTGCAGCAGATAGAGCTCCAGCAGGGAACTGTACTCAGAGAGGCTCTTGTTGGTTTGGTCTCTAAGCCAGCTGCTGCCAACCTCCAGCATCACCTGGGGCTCTCCCACTTTGCTGTACAGCAGGATACTGGAATACAGGGAAGAAATATTAGAAAGTACTAACTCTTTGTAAAAGCTGAGATGGCTGACAGTTACTCCCCACAAGCAGCTGTCATGAGGATATGAATCAGGGTCTACACTTGAAGCAGAGAGAGATTTCTGCAACACACAACAGTGACAACCCAGCCACTGATGTTACTCTCTCAGCATCACCCCTTTTGTACTCTACCACCATGAAGCAACCTTGCAGGCATGCTCCAGCACACACAGGTCAAGAACAGGCCTGTCCCAGATCTCACCTTCATCTTCACTTACACCACACAAAGTGGGAATATCATGTAATATTCAAGCCTGGCCTGGTGTTAAACCTAACGCAAGCCCTGTGTATATCTGTCAGCAACAGACAGAAACTCACCACAGCTCCAGAACTTTTGGAGGCAGATGTTCAGGGACATGGTAATACTGTAGGACCCAAGACAGAACTTCCCTCCACCGGTTCATCTCAGCCAGCGCCTGAATCCCCACAACACAAAGGGAGCATTTCACTTCTGCAGAACTGGTAATGAAGAGACACCTAAATAAGCGCTTCTTACAACCACATTTCCCCTTGCACCCCTTCCAGCCCAGGGACTCCACAGTTCTCTGGCACCTGCTCCCCCTCCTTTTCCAGTCCTTGCCCCCAATAAAAAGGAAACTTCGACCTCGAGAAGATGCACTGAGCCTGTATCTCTGGAAGGACGAAAGGGAGGCTCCTGGGCACACCTCGCTTCCCTCAAACACTCACAGATCCATTCATATGAAACATGTTAATACCAACAGGCTCTTATCAAATAGCAGCTAAAGCCAGGCCGGGTTTTAAATGGCTAATAACTGGCTTTTTAGGAGACAAGCCCATCAGCCCTTAATTTAG